>JAABNX020000057.1:2893584-2913038 GCA_015163995.2 Mormyrus lacerda
CCCCCCGGTTGCTGAGTGGAAAAAAAAAACAAAAGCTGTTAAGCTATTCACTTCTTGGGGAGGCTTCCTTCCTCAGAACTGACTCTGAGCCACACCAACTCAGTAATTATTTTGAAAAATCAAATATCCATCATAAACAAGAGCGAATGGCAAATCGTTTCAGTGACACTTTGAGGGGCTACACATAATGCTGTAATACAGTCTTACTTAGTGTTTTTAATCAGTAACTAAGTATTAGTTACATGCTGATCCCATCTACAGTCATCATTAATCAATCATGAGTTACTATATCTGTTCATGATTTGTAACTGAGTAGTAACTGAGTTAAGTTAGTTCTGCCTGAAAGTGTTACCAGGGCTTGTTTTTTTGACAAGTGCGTTCCGCAGTGATTAATTTTAATGCATAATAGATAAAGCAATGTAAGTGTGAAACGAGAAAATGTAAAGATGGGCTCTCTCAGCATCTCAGCCCATATGGGAAGTGTGGAGAACAGGAAAGTCCAGAACCGAGAGGGTGTACATGTAAAAACAGAGTAACAACATACTGGTAGCATGATTTGCCACACCGTAATGTGAAAAATCACGGCTCTAAGAGTGTAACACCTGAAAAGTGCACTCCGATTGGCTCTAAGGTTGAATTCGGCACAGTCCCTTAAAGGGCCAGCTACGCCGTCCACATTTACATGCGCACATGACAGAACCCAGTCTAAACACCACCACTGCACCCTGGTGAAGGAGGAGACACAATTTTATGAGATGTTAGTATCTATTACCTGTCCATTTTCTGGGGGGACCAGGGTGGGGGGGGGACCCTGCCCAGTGACAATATGAAACGCGAAGTTAGCTACAGAGAATAATTATGATTGTGGAAGCGAGACAGTCTAAACGAGAAATCAGGGTGAGTTACATATTTGTAAAAACTGTAAAATGTAACTGCAAAGCACTGCATAAATAACTTATTGGTTTTCAAAATTGTCTTTTGCTTCTTAATGCTGGCAATTGGAGGACATTAAGGTCAAATACATCTGCCCCCCCTTAACACAACAAGTGGCCCCAGATTGCCCCCCAGCCCCCCAGTTGAAATGGTCTAGAACTTTCACTGTACCTCAGCGTCATTAAAATTTGGAGGCAAGTTCAATGTACCGTATGGTAAACGACGATCAAAGACGTTAACATTTCCACACGGACACACAACAGTACGATTTACATGTGCTCATTTTCAAATAGTGCTTTAAATATTTTAAAAGTCTAGGACTGTATTGTATATGAATATATTGAATACATTTGGACATACCGCAGACACACTGCAGTTTATTTACATATCCAACCATTTTAACAGCTAATCCCGTTCTGGGGCACGGGGATGTACACTTCATAAATATGTGTATGAAAAACACACAATTGCAAGACCCGTATGAATATAGGGTAGCTTGAATGGAACATGTGTCCCCTACTCATTCCCTTCATTTGTTTTATTAAGCTGGAAAAAAAGGACTTTCCTCTTAAGGTTTTTTTTTTTTTTTTTTTTAACAGTGTTAATGCCATTTATATTACAGGTGACACCAATCTGGTTTTATTACTATCAATCCAGCTCAAAGCTCGATTTTGGAAAATACGTATCATCCCAGGCCTCAGTAATAATCGCCAGTAGGTCTTGATATTTGAGGTGAAAATCGGTTATATCTGCATTTGAGGCCATACATGAACCCAAAATCCGCCCGGCTTCTAAGCAATTGATCAGTCGAAATAAACCGCAATTAAAGGTTTATTTCGAGATCATTTTAAGTCTGCTGCATATTATTTCTTTACAGTTAGATACCACCATATAATGAATGATAAGCTGTTACAATGTAATACACACAGAGATTATAATAATAGCCCTCTGTTGATCCCTTATGATCAAAGATTCATAAAACTGCGGCATTAAACTGCAAGAAGGAACTTCTGTGGAAAACACAAATTACAGCCCACCCAAACTTCTGGAAGTTTCTCTCAGAATGTATCAAAGGGTGCCGTGAGGTATCACATCTGTTTTCTTTTTCTTGTACCCAGAAGATCGTTAGATATTAGCTGTGGGGCCCCATGAAAGTTTTCCGATATTTTTCAACTTTAAAATAGTTTCTGACAGACGCTGGAGAAATTTGATTGTTGTTCTGCATGACACAATACACCACTAGTACACATAGAAATATGAAATGAAGGAAGTGTGGTTCCCTCCCTCCACTATAGAAATAGCACGAGGAAAAGCCGGAAAAATCATTAAGGGTACCATCACCAAAACACAGACTGTTCACCCTGTTACCATCAGGCAGACGGTACTGAATCAGCAGGCTCCTGGATAGTGTCAGGCAGACGGTACTGCGGTATGAGGGCCCTTCCCAGCAGGCTCCTGGATAGTGTCAGGCAGACGGTACTGCGGTATGAGGGCCCTTCCCAGCAGGCTATGGGTCATTGATTTTATAGCCTTTATTTTCATCCCAAAGTCAAATACAGCTACATAAGCCATGTGTAATACATTTATTCAATAACATCTGTGAAGCTGCATCCAATCTGTCAGAAAAAAGAATTCCAGTTCCCTCCACATTTGGCCAAATAACAGTCTTGTAAATGGTACACTGTATTCATTTTGTCTTTACAGTAGGTGAGTCATTTTAATATTAATGGCTCTAATTAATATGTCAAGCAGGCTGTTAGACATTCTACTAGTACTACCCCTATCAAAATACCAGTTTTATGTTTTTCTAGCCAAAATCTCAAGTTAAAATCCCAATTTTAAGGCCTTTGCATATTTCCCAGTACTTCCCAGTACTTAATGCCGATGATGACAGAGTGCTGTAATGCACTGTTTCAAACTGTTCATTAAGTTAGTCCTTAATGGCTGTAAATCCTGAGTTCTCCTAATAATGGCCGACTTCAAAGCTAAAATTCACATTGACAAATGAAATGTAAAGTGGAACATCTTCACACGGAGCCTTTATGCAGAACTATAGAGATCAATATTCCAAGCCCAGCGGCGAAAATGGTTAATCTAAGTTTAAAGGCCGTGCTGGTTCCCCTGGGTGGATCTGGCGGACCCAGCTGTTATTCTTGGCTCCTCTGCTGTTGGGCTGCCTCCTAGCTGGCTGTTTCATGTGGAGACCGAGCGAGAAGTGCTGTGAAATCCGGTGGCGCAGCTGCTTTTGCGCTGTCTCTCTCCCTAAGAATTCCTTTCGTCCATTAGGAGTGGAAGGTAGTGAGTTTTATTCCACGGCCGATCGATTCCAGCAGATTGATTCTCCGAAAAAGGAATAGAATGATATAAGGATATTTAACCGATAGTGTCTCTTTGCCCGCTTTGCACCCAAGCTCAAGCTCATGCTTTCTGTAGATAGCTGTGTATTACTTCTGTGACATCACATACTGTTTTTTAAACCAATTGGGCCTTTCGAGTAATACTGGTATCGAGGAATATATACTGATGCTTTTTAATTTAATATTTATTAATGAAAACTCTCAATCGGTGATGTTAACGCAATCAACTCTATCTGTAACCTTTGTCAACTTTCAAAATACAAAGGAAATTCTGGAAGTCAATTATTGACGTATTGCAGACTATCCTAAGTCACATGGTATCGCGCTATAGACTGAAACAAGTGAAGCACACGTTGAAACTTCATACGACGAGTATCCTGTCAGCTTAACCTTTTTTAATAAAAAAGTTCTTAAAGGGGAAAAAAAATTGTGGTAGAAAGATATTATAGAAATGAATCACAGAAGTAATGATTTTTTCTCATAGGCAGAGACAGCCAAAACGTGTTATTATCATATACAGCCAAAACTCCCAAATTGTTTAACGCTTTAAACTCTCAATTTTAATAGACTCTGCTTTCAGCTTATGGAGGAGAAGCCTGCAGTGGGTGAAATGTTATTATAAATATGAGGATGGCAAAGGGTCTAAACAGAACAGCTAATCACGATGGGATTTAAACACAACCTGAGGTTCTGCGATATTCCTTCAGTAGGCATGCAGCTCAACAACGTTAATTGCTTTTCTAATTCGGCCTGTCTCTTGCCATCCAAGCACACCCGGATGGACATTTTTATGAGACATATTGCTGTCCCAAAATATGGGACTTTTGAATATAAAACTTGGCCTAAGTTCAGTTATCTCGGTCTCCATATAGCGTCTGTGTTGGAAGCAGCTCCTACGTGTATTCAGGCACATTGCACTTGGCTAGTTTTAAAGTGTTTAGGCTATACTCAACACTGCAGTTGCGCCGCTCAATTTAAGGTTTGAGAAGGAAGCTTGGTAACACTTTACTTGAAGCTGTCATCTATAATGGTTGATATAAGAATTAATAATTCTATTGACCGTCATAAGGTGTTATAGTATCCATTATAATACTTCATAAACTCCAATGAAGCTCTCTTCTATAATGCACAGTAGCTACCTTCATAATGCATTACAATGTTCAGTATGATAAAGAATTATACCATTTTCTCATGACTGTCATAAGGCATTATAGTGATTATAATACTTACATAATACATAAGATTCAATGAAGCGTCGGATGGAGCAATGTAAAGTACGCCGACACTGGAGCAGTGGAAATGTGTTCTGTGAAGTGAAGAAATACGCTTCTCTGACTAGCAGTTTGATGGACGAGTCTGGGAGATACCAGGAGAACGTTATAAATATGCTGCAGCATTCTAAGACATTTTGGACAATTCTATACATCCAACTTGGTGGGAACGGTTTGGGGAAGGGCCCTTTTCTGTTCCGGCATGACTGTGGGATGAACTTGAACGGAGATTATGAGGCTGGCCTTAACAGTATGTCCAATATCAGTGCCTGACCTCAGAAATGCTCTTCTGGATGAATGGGCAAAAAAAATCCCACAGACTCACTCCAAACTCTTATGGAAAGCCTTCCCAGAAGAGTGTTAGCTTTTATAGCTGCACGGGGGGGGGGGGCAACTCCGTATGGATGCCTATGATGGATTTAGAGTGAGATGTCATAAAAGTTCCAGTAGCTGTAATGGCCAGGTTTCCCAATACTTTTGTCCATATATTGTATGTGGGGGGGCGTTATGGTGGTGCAATGGTTAGCACTGTCGCCTCACGCCTCTGGGACCCGGGTTTGAGTCTCTGCCTGGGTTACATGTATGTGGAGTTTGCATGTTGTCGTCATGGGGTTTCCTCCGGTTACTCCCCCGCCCCCGTGTCCTGTGATGGGCTGGCCCCCCATCCTGGCTTGTTCCACACCTCATGCCCATGACCCATAAGGATGAGCGGTTGGATAATGGATGGATATATTGTATGTGTGACACTTCAGAAAAGCTAGTAGACAAAAAATATACAATTAAATTTGTTAATAGGGAGGGGGGTCAGAAAATATGAAACAAGCTGTTATGAATATTTATAGTGTGATGGCATATGTTTCAGGCAGATGGGGTTTGGATTTGTTAAGCCGTATCCAGTAATTTAACTCTACTTAGTCTTTTTAAGACTGATGATCAGAGGAAGAAAAACAAGCCTTTGCTGCCTGAGTATAGTTGTGTTTGTAAGGTCTGTTGGTTCAGAAGAGTGTCCATGACTTACCTGAACTCCACGACTGATTAATTTCTAATTGCCAAGTCCACTAGTTCGTGCTTTCAGCCTTTGGTCATTCTATGAATATTCAGGTTTTTAATCTTCATCTTTAATACAAAGCCTGAACACAAAATACACAATTGAAAAGCTTATAAAAAGAACAAAACAACATTTTTTTCCCCCCACATCTTTCTGGTTTCCTTCTCGAAATGCGTAATTATAACCCACACGCTCGGCTATCCATTTTGTCATTGAGTCACTTATTAAGTACAGTATGCTGGGGGATGGGGACAGTTTCGCCAAAAGCACAGGGTCCTACATATGATGATGGGCCGTCAAAATCATGCACAAATAATTATGATATACAGCCAGTAATTATAATATCCTACACCGCATAATATTATGGGGAGTACATTAGCAATCATGTCATTCACCACCCAAAGATACAAAAGATATGATTTTATTTGAGCCTTTTAAAAGAGAATCCCATCCTTAACGGGAGCTTGAACTCTTTACATGGTAACATGCCTACTGTACAAGTAGGTTTAGACTCAAGCAAACATCTGCTCATCCTATATATCCCTGCTGGGAATATATATTTTCTAAAATGTCTACAGAGTTGAATAGTTCTAAGTACTCATCTTTAATGTGGATTTTATTTTCCACCTTGCAGAGATTTTCCCAGGCTGGCCCCAAAAGGATTTTCCAGTCTTCAGTATATCATCCTCAATTTTTTGCTATTGACGTACCTGGTCGTCCTACCGATTTTTTTTTTTTTTTTTAAATTATTAGCCAATAATTTGTCTACCTTATACTGCAATTGTGCTAATCTATGCGATCCAAGGTCTGTCGTTAAGTTATGGTAAGGTCATTTAGCCTGACAGAGAGACTAATAAGCATTCCCAATATCTTAAGGTGACTGTGCAATTTGTTGCATCTTTTATTAATCCATCCTGATAAGAGCTCAGGTCATCAGAGTCAGTTTTATCTGCTCGCTGGTGGAAGCATGCCAAGGAAAGCAGGTTTCCTGCAAAGTAGTGCTGTAGAGAGGTAATTTTCTCGATCTACAAAATGCAGTTATTAGATATAAATGAAGACGGCTGAACTCTGAATGCAGTGCACCAGACTGTAAGAGTATACTGTGTGTCAGCGTTTTACCTTTTATAAAAACAGGCGACTCAGCGTTTTCATTGTACATGCCTTTAAAGTATTAGGCATTTTCCCCTTGTCAGCCAGTTTGAGATTATACTAGGGGGCAGTATATCCTGCTCTTTAGAACACCCCCCCCCCGACTCTGCAAGGGTGCGACTGCACGACTTGGCCTACTTCTGCAGAGAAGGTGAGTCCCAATTTTGCAATTCTGACACACAGATGCCCCGTGACTGATAACACACACATTGGCCATTCCATCACTCAAACGTAGATATTTTCTAAGATGCATTAGTGAATTAGTCTCTGAAATACATACGACGTACAGAAGATGTGTACGGCCAGTGCTCGATGGCTTAGACAGCACAGAGGGAATCATCCATATATATATTTCATATTCTCATTCCATTTATCATTAATTATTAAGCATTATTTAGCAATTAGCAGTTATTCTTCAGACCATTAAGGATATCCAATTATTTAAATAATTGTTCCACGAGATTTTCTTGGATTATGGGCCTTGTTCTTCTTACAGTATATGATGCTCATCCAGTGCGTCCCGAATTCATTTGTGATCTTGCTGCTCTTACGGCCTCAAGCAAAACCAACACGCGTTGCTAACACTGCCCTTTGCATGCATGCAGGCTTGACACAAAATGAAAGGAAACCTTTTATGTCAAATAGTATCCTGTCTTATTTTAGTTCATAACATAGCAATGTTGATTTCCAGAATCTGATTGGTCAGTAGGGTGTCGACTCATTTTTTATAACCGCACACATGAAGCACCAGCCAAGCAGATCACAGTAGTAAATCAATGCACTATTATAATCTTAAATTCTAACATTACTGAAAATTCCAGATGCCGAACACAATTCAAAATGAATGGAAACTAAATGGAAAATATAGTCACTGCTGGAAGAAACTACTTTCTATTAATCAAAGCGTTTTCGGCTCGTAAACGAAAACGATGTCTTTAGGTACAAACGTGTAAGCCAAATGTGTGGTCAACATTCTAAAGACACATTAATTGCGTTTCAAGCCATGCGTTATACGTTTTAAACGTGCTCTGAGGAGCCAACCACTGCACATCGGCCGGGTCTTTGCTGCCACAGCTGTGCATTAAAAAACCCATAATTAACGACATGTCGTGCATTAACCCTTAAACATTTAGTGACATTAACTCTCAATGTTTTTGTCCAAACTGGAATGAGACGTTTCCGTCAATGGTCCGTAAGCTAGGTACTAGGATAACACTGTTGTTTTAAATAATGTGACATGAGATAAGAATCCAAGTGTCCCTGGCTGTACTGCCTTGACTTTATTATCATTGTTTTTTTATTTATTTATTTTTTTTTTTCAGTTTAACGAAATTAGTGACAGGAGCCGAGTGTGACTCAGACGCAGCCGCTTCCCTGGGAGCTCATTAAGCCGGCAGCAGTCCTTCAGCAGAGGCTCTCAGCCACCCACGCCACCGCGGACCCTGTAAGTAGCACTCCACATGGAGCCCCGGTCTCGCTCGCCGTGTCCCCGCTACAGACACACAGCACTTCCTTAGTCGAGAGTCATCGGGATAGCTGAAACAACAGATAACACTGTATTCCCCCTTGGGTGCTGCAGCGAGCACAAACAAACCTCTTAAATGCCAACTTTACGATGAGGACTCATCGGAGAATGACCAAGTAACAGCAGAAGTTCCTGCCTGTGTTTAATACTCACTAAAATTATACGCCCATGTTACTTTAGTGGGAGATACGACCTGAAGCATAAAAATATTAAAATGGGGGTGCTTTTTAGTGTTCGGCGAGCTGCGGGTACGATTCCTGCCCTCTCACATTAGGTGCTGATCGTACCCAGTTGACTCCTACTTGATGAATGGGTTTGGACTTAAAGAAAGAGCAAGTTAGGTCCATTTCTCAATGGGACAAGTAGATGAACAAGGACAACAGGTTCTCTTGCCACAGAAAGCAGTGATTTTTTTTATTAAGCATTTTTTGTACAGTTGTACTCATTGATAAAAAACCTTAAACTTTTCTATTCACCGTAGATGTCCTGATTAGTGTCCACCTCTTGGCCCAGTCAACACATAAGTCAAAGGACGCTTGTGCAAATAAATTTGACAAATATGTCATTTTGACTCATCTATTTGTAGAACCTAGTTCCAGATCTCCTGCGATTGCATATAAAATTGATAATTAATATGTTAAACGAGTAGAGGTTTCTGTTTTGCAATATAATTGTGCATGATAATTCACATTTTTTTTCCAATGTAGAGACTTTTCCCGATGAGTGGGTAATGCACTCTCATGAGAGATGACAAGAGAAACAAGCCAGGCCAGAAAGATGTCAGAAAGGCAGAAGATCAGTATGCGTTGTCTTAAAGTTCCTTGTGACTTCCTGGATTATTTTATGATTTGCTCTTGGGTAAATTTTGATGGTGAAGTTAATTATTGTTTCCAGATTCTTCCTTTTGAAAATAATGGCTACAGTTTTAGCCCAGAACCCCTAAAACAGGCCTTAAAAACCTTTCCAATCTGATAATAATTCCAGATCCCCCCCCCCGAGACTTTCAGGAATTCCTTTTGATTTTTTTTTTTTTTGCATTGTCAGTGTGTTAAATCATCCATCCATCTTCCAACTTGACAGGGTTTGGCTGGAGATGGCAACCTGATCGTATGTGTTTGTGCTCCCACATGAAAAGCGGAGGTCATGCAAACTATGTGGGAACAGACTGGAACAGATTTGAACCCTTAACCCTGCAAGAAACAATATTGCTCATTTGGAACATTCTCTGCTGTTATAGCTAGTTAATTCAGGTTACTTTGATGAATAAAAGATATGACATTTTCTTGCCAATATAGGTACTCAAATGGTGAACATACTGTAAATTCATTTGCTAGCAAGAATATGGAGTGTATTTTTAGTAAATGTTAAGTGAATAACATGCAAATGTGGAAAATATCATTGTGTGCAAGAAATTTTGACTGGTACTGTATATATGTGTGTGTGTTTATGTTTACCGACAAGGTCATCTACTAAGAAAAGAGTCTATACCATGGCCACAGATACGGCCTAACCTTGGGCATGTCCCCGCTAAATTAGGGTACTTTGGAGCCATCTGGATGGAAAGCTGAAATACCAGCGTACTCCTGAATAGTGACAAAACCCTGTGTCCTATATGTCTATATTTAGTTTTATTTAAGAGTCTAGAAAATATTAGATCATCAATAAAAATCAATGCATCCATTAAAGGAAAAAATTCCATTTATACATGATTTATAATGTCATTTTCCCCCGTAAAATAGTGCATCTGGCCTGACCTTCAGAATTTGATTTTGTGCAGCTGGGCACTATAATGTCTCTTTGGAGGTTTTGATGCTAACTCAGGCCAGAGCCAAAGCTAACTAAACAGGCAGGGCTAAGGCGCAGTTAGCCTGCAACAGTGTCTCCGGGCTAGAACTGAAAGCGATTTATTTATAACAGTATTTCTCAGTCCGGTCCACAGGGACCCACAGTTGGTCCATGTTTTTGCTCCCTCCAAGCTCCTTACCAGACAGTCCATAGTTTTACTCCCTGGGAGGAAGCAAAAACATGGACTGTCTGTGGGTCCCAATGGACTGGATTGGGAAACACTGGATTAGAAAAGTGAAAGTGCTCCATGTGATGTGGGCCCTGAACACCAGAGACTGTGCTATTTGTTTTTTTTTTTTTTTTTTGTGGTGGTTTTTGTGGTGTCACAGAACTGTACAATTACCTCAGCACCTGATGCGTGATCACAGGAAAATCTCATTTATATGTTTAATTAATAATGTTTCAAAGAAGGCTGAGTCACCGGTGGACCTGTCAGTGCTACGCAGTTGGAATATGGATAGATGTAAGAGTTATTACAGTACAACTACAATCCTAACCCTAGCTTTAACCATAAAGGTGAGCCTAATCCTAACTCTAACTCTAATGGCAACCATAACCCTAGCATTAATTCATAAGGGCACTCTAACCTTAAACCTAAATCTAACCCTAGCACTTAGCTTAAAGTCAACATTAACTCTGAACCAACCATAAACCTAACCCTAGCACTTAGCCTAAAGTCAACCCTAACCCTAGGCCTAATCCTACTCCCAACCCTACCTCGAACTCCAAACCTAGCCCTAGGTCTCAGACTAATCCCAAACCCTAACCCTAGGCCTAATCCTACTCCCAACCCTACCTTGAACTCCAAACCTAGCCCTAGGTCTCAGACTAATCCCAAACCCTAACCCTGCTGCCCATCCCAGGCAACAAAGGACACAAGACCACAAAATGAGGCAGACTTACATCTTTAACAACACTGCAAGTGCCAGGCTATGAACTTTATCAGTAATAAATTCTGCCAGAGCCACTTTGAGTCATTGATCTTCACAGCATTTGTCACAAATGGGAGCTGACTCCTAAGGGATTGCTAGCATTTTTGAATTCAGAAAAGAATTTATTCCTGTCTTTTGTCAAGTGTGCTGTTTTTGACTCTCCTGTGGAGAACCAATGGAATAGAGTAGAAGGAGTGACTAACCCACGCAGATTGTTCAGGTAAGACAGTAAATCACAGCTCAAGAGATCCTGCATTCTCTCCACTGGCAGACTATACAATAAATAAAATTAATAAATGTGAAAACAAAAATTACAAACAACAGCAACAATAGCAGTACCGCAAAGCTGAAATAAAGGAAAGCAATGAAGTCCCTCTGAAACATTGTAAATTATATCAAACTTTTTTTTAACTGCAAGCATATTTTCCACTGTAATTGCACATCATCATCTTACCATCTGTGTGACCCGTATTACTTATTTGTAATTATTATTGAACTGCTCTTGTCTTTATAAGAAGATTAATTATTATAGGAATTATTAATTATTGCAGCTAAATTTAACTGCTTCATCTGTCGGTGGCACAATAAAAATATGTATTTCCCAATACATATTTAAACTTAAATTATAGCTGGAAGGGCAAGATCTACTGAGATCTAAGAGCCATCTAAAGCACTTCATAAGAGATCAGTGAAAACTGCACAGTAAACACATCACATCGAGAGTGTATATATATATATATATATATATATATATATAATCCTATTGAGACTATTCCTTAGAAAGATTGTCTGCTGTCTCTCCCCATACATGGAATAGGTAGGCTATGCTCCATTCTGGGAAGTTGTAATGCAATTTACTTTGCTGCAAATCTAGGTGTGTGTAAATGTCACAGGGCCTTGTCACCAAAGGACATCCTGCGTTTCTCTGCCGCTGTTTCCCTGCAGGTACAGAATACAATATAACTTACTTCAGTGAAGCTAGCGTCGGCATCCCCTTTGGCTACATGCTTCACTCTTATCGCACATTTGCACCTTTGAATCCCCATGAGGCTACTATTGTGTTTGCCCAGTTGCTGCTTGTGTTTGTATTGACCCAGAATTTAACATAATGGCGTGGGTAATTACCATGTGGTTTACGCTATGGAAAAAAAATACCTTTGCCACCTCAGTTCTCCCTTGAATTATTTGTAGGAACTATTCTCTCAAAGAAAAATAAAATAAATTGACCTCATTTAGTCAAAAAGAGTGGTTCTTTTTGGGTATGATATACAGTATAGCGTGATTTTTTTCCGGTGCCTATATTAGAGAACTGTAGTCACGCAAGCAAGAAATCTTATTTTAAGCAATCCCTAAGGTTCCGAAGGCTGAACAAAATATGTCAACAAAAAGAAATGAGAGTACCTTGTTAAATTTTAAACCATATGTTCTGTTTCTTTCCTTGGTAAACTGTCCATTCAAATCAATTCAAATTGAAAATATAAAGGAAAATAAGTATATTTTACATATATGTGGATAGCAGCTGGCATAGTCATTCAGCTGATGTTTGAACTCTTGGTGCTGGAAATCAAATCAATAGACATTACTGAAGCTCCTTTATATCATCAGTAGCTCAACAGCTAACCGTAGTCTTTTTGGAGAAGTTTTCATAAAATTGCCTCTGTGCCATTGTGAGATAATGAACATGTTTTTCTTTGAGGAAAACTATAGGTATGGGCAAGCTGCCCTACATTAGTGATGTCCAAATGAAACTTCATGAACCATTTGCTGTATTTTTTTACCCTACTAGATGCTTAGTTTTGAGTCCTTTTTTGAATAGAGCACCATCTACTGGTGTCAGAAAATACAGCAAATGGTTCATGAAGCTTCATTTGACTATCACTGCCCTACAGTATTCTGACCCTGCATTACCTCCAACAAACAGAGGGGGTGCTGAAGCAGCCTCAGCAACTAGACTTCCAGTGCGACTGCCAGCCAGATCATACATTCATGTCTGTCATAGTCTTGGAATCCCACTGTAACCTTTTCTCATGAGAATACACATAGGAAGGAGACAAATGGCAGGACCAACAGAAGACAAAGGATACAATCTCATATGGATGACCTGTTAGTGATGCGTTGGACCAAGAGTATTCCCCACTGGAGGTACAATTACGCAGTCTGTAACTGAATACTCACCTCATATTAAGCAATGAGCATACTGGTACGCATGTAAGGAACATTACCACAGAGCCCAGGGAAGTACTCTAAGACCTGCTAATGTACAGTATCCAGACATTACATCAGGAACACGTCCTGACAGTTATCTTTTCAATGATCTGGTTTTTCCAAGTTCAGAGCCAGAGGTGAATATTCATGAATCCACAAAAAAATTCCCCTTTTACAAGCTGCCGATTTCATTGATCCCTGCCGCTTGAACAAAGTGGGAGACCCTTTGGCCTTTTCACTCACCGGGCAACGATCGAGGATCCAGGCAGTCTTATTGATCCTCGAATTCCATCCAACTGCCTACGGGAGGATTTGTGCGAAGGCCGGACCCTGGTTCTCTTAATCGGACCCTCGATCGATGAGGCCTTTCTGACTTACCTGTCTCTCTGACCTGAAGTCCGGCTCCTACCACCTTTGTATGGACCTGACGTGGTAGCTAATCATAAAATGACATCGAATAAATATTATAGCAAGGGACAGAGGGAAGTGATTAGAATTATACATGTTATGAGAGGCAAATGGCACAAACTAAGGTACTATATCTTTGGGAACAAGTCATAATGGATGAAATCCAAGGCTTATAAGCAGTGATGTTAGAAAACTGAACCCAAGCATCTTGTCGAATTCATGGCACAATGTCATTGGTCAGGCTCTGTGTTCCTGCAAGAAGCCAAACAACTGAGAGGTGGCTCCCATTAGGACGCTCAGGATTGGGATGAGGCCTACGCTCAGGCATGGTATGAGGCCTACGCTCAGGCATGGAATGAGGCCTATTCTCAGGCATGGTATGAGGCCTATGCTCAGGCATGGTATGAGGCCTACGCTCAGGCATGGTATGAGGCCTTTCCCAACTCTTTCAAAGCTTCAGAGATGGGACCTCCGGTGGGCAGCTGTGCAAGATGGCAGTACTGTATAAAAGTCAAGCCCCTCCAGTCGGCAGATATAAACCCTCTAAAATCAAAATAATCGAGTACTAAAAGCTAAATGATACGAAATAAGAAAGAGGGGACTAAGCCAAAAGTAAAGATAAATACAAAATAAATAGAGGACGTAAACTGTAAGGACCTAAACCGTAAGGACCTAAGCCGTAAGGACCTAAACCATAAGGACGAATGTGAAGGTAACATGCTCGGACCTGTAGGCGTGGTCGGCAATGAAGCGGCGGGAACGCTTCATATGGGCCTTGAAAATATAAGCAGATAATTGATCTCAAAGCCTTAGAGGTAGGTTCAGCTTAGTTGGTAACACTTTATTTGAGGTAGTAAGTAGTTCAGTTATTACAAATAATAAATATTGTAGCTGCATGAAATGCATGAACCATTAGGATTTATTGATTAATGACGAACAAACATGGGATGTAACTAACACTCAGTTTCTGGTTAATTACTACGTTAAGTAACAGTGTACTTACTCTGTAGAATTATCAGTGTAACGTTCCCTAAAGTTAACAGCATCAATTATTTTCCCCTGTGCTTTAATAAAGTTAGGATGACTGAAAGCTGTGTGACCCCCCCCAACTGAACATTCAAGCATAAGTGTGAACTTGATTAGCCTGCAACTTGGTGGGTTCAGGACCTCATACTTCTTGTAGAGGTCACAGATTATATGGTGACCATGCCACATAGTTATTAGTGTCAACACTATTTCTTGTATTGCACAGATGGTCCTGAATGCTTTGCTTAGCTGGTGCTCAATAAATTAAATGATACGTGACGTGTGAGAAGTTTGCGACAAGTGCATATTATTACTATACCTATACAGCCCATAAGCCAAGTATTGTTTCTAACTATACATTTTTACTCATCGCAGAATATCGGCTTGCCTGCGCAGGAATGTGGCACGCGGCATCAGAACTGTCGAGAGATATCAGGAAATGCCGCATATTTCAAACCACGAACATAACTTGCGAGTCGCGCAAGCGATGCTAACGTGCCAAAGCAAACAAACCTGTTTTGAGGGCAGCAGATTGATCTCTGTGTTTTACAGCATGCAGCTGTGATAAGATTCCAGACATCGTGAGAACAGGATGGTTCCCAGCAGAGACTCACCATTTATAACTTCTTAAGCATTACGTGCAGGATGTATCATACTGAAGTTCTATTTTATGTTTTCACAGTGTTCCTTCTAGCCGACGCAGATACACAATACGCTACCTCATTAGATGCTACCTCATGCCATCAGCAGATGGTTGAAGGCAGCTCAACTGAACCCGAAACTCTAGAATACAAAACATAGGGTGCTGTCTGAGGAAGAAGGAAGGCATGTTACACGTTTAGGTCAGCTGACAGCACCACTGGGACCATTAGCTGGTGAAAATCGATGACATTGTTTTCCTGGGGAGCATCGTGTCTGCTAAGTGTTTATTCTTATCGCAATACGTGGAAGATGAACAGAGAGAAACATACAGGGATGGCAGAAATGTTTAAGTGTTGAAATATGATTTTCCCATGTATTACGTTTGTGACTGTCAGTGTTGTATGTATTCAGTTTTATTGTGCAGCTCTACTCAATGAACTGGCCACTGATTATGGATTTTTTCGTCCAAAATATGTATATCACAAATATATTATTCTTAATAAAGACTAATTCTTAGAAGCAACCACAACGTGATCGTTAAACCTTTCACTCCACCCGTTAATGAAAATGCATGAGGTGTATAGATGAATTTAACTTCAGAATGGTTTTCAATAACAAGTTATAATTGTTTCAGTAATAAAATTATTTACTGCCACTTATGTAAAAAATAAATTTAAATTTAATGGATCAATTATTTGCAGATTGCGAGTGACATGCAATTATTCAGAATTTACTTAATCCGATGGCAAGAGAAACGTGGAGTTGCAAGCAAACTCAGGTTTTAAGAATTGTGTAATTTATTACGGTGTAACCTCTGATTCTATCCTTCTCATCTCTGCTTTGCATTTGGGATATTTTTATGGAATGCAATCAAAACGATAAACATATTGTTTGGCGTCTGCAACACAGCACAGGCTCTGTTTGGCGATCCCAGCTGCAGGATTCTGCGCGCATATCCAGGGCTCACACTGCATGTCAGTCACGATTCCCCCCGTCTATGTACCGTGACCGTCCTTCCTGCCTCACACCTACAGTACGTCTGCTGGGGCATGTTTAGCTAATTGTTATCGGCCAGTTAGGGTTTTGTGTTAAATGTGTAAATATTTCCTCAGCGATGCTATGGCCAGCATATGGTAGTTTTTTTTTTAAAAGAATGCAGTTTTTAAACTGACAGTTCACGTATAGTTCATTAAGAAGTTTATATTCGTTTTATTTGATTCATGGTAATGCAGGCTTATTTGAAAACTACAGTACTGTTTATTTGGGATTTCCGGATGTTTAGAGGATGAATACCTTCTACTTCTCTGGATTTTATCCCTTATTTTGACCCATGCCATTGTTTTCATGCAATACATGCAACTATAGCAAACGTTCTAGGTCTTTATAACCGTTTTGCTCGTAGACCTACTGCATGTCTGCATTTTCTAATTTGACCGATTTTGCTGCTAAAGTAAAAAGGATAGGTCTTCCTCAAAGATCACACAGACTTAAAGACTTACGATCACCTTTTTAATCCAGTAACGTTTTAATATACGATCAATAAATATAATTAACAAAATCACTAGAGACTGCTGACCAACAGATTTCTCTCACATTTCCACCTTCGTATTAATAATTTAGGAAAAGATTATGTGCTTAAAATATTATGCTTTGATTTAAAGCATAAAACCGGCACATAATCGGCCCTACCGCAGAAATGATGTTATGGACGTAGAATGTCTGACAACGGGCTTGGAATTTTTTGCCTTAACTAATTAGAGAAGATGAAAAAAACACTGAAATCTTTTGACATTTAAGTGAACATTTGGACCTTGTTTCACCCGGAAATGTTTCCTCACGCTTGAATGGTTTCTGAAACGTAAACCCACTGCCGCGGAAAGGAGAAAGCAGACTTTAAACTCTACTGAATGCAATTACTTCTGACCTTTTAATGAACTCTTCTTGGAGGACTGTTTTTTTTAATGCGTTCCTTTATTTGGCTAACGATAAACATCAAACGCTATGTCTGCGCGCCAGCTTTCGACAACCATAGAGTTCAATAAAGTAATAATTATTATTCTTTTGAAAAGAATACGGGAAAAAAGACAGAGCAATCGGCTTCCAGTGAAATTTTCTAATAATCTCTTCATTCCCTTTGTACATGAACCATTAATAACCTTACGACGAAATTGGGCCTAATTAAAGGGACATATAAGTGGCACCGTTAATGCGTCTCTGAGGACTTAATGGAATAACAGAAGATGGTTCCCCATGATTCTGAAAAGATGACCTTTAAGGTATCAGTGCAGTTTCGGCTTACATTATTTCAACAATTGTAACAGAAATAATAAATTATAGTAAACTGGCAATAAAAATAGCAGTTTTTACTTGCCTTTCTTTTACTTACAGAGGAATATGGGCAATTGAAAATTAGGCTACTTGTGAATTCATATAAGCTACACATGCAAGAAAATTCTGAATGAAAATGCATACTGGAGTTATTGGAGATGCATTAGTCATTAAGTGAATGTCTATTGTCTATCTTTAAATAGTTTTGTCTAGTTTAGTTAGTCTGTTAGTCACTGTTAGTGTTGTTTGGTTAGTCTGTCCATCCAGCCATAACAGTTTAAATAGTTTAAATGATCTGTGTTAGTGACTGATTTAATTTGGACAAAGCGTCTGACCATTTTAACTCTTTATGAAAGGGTTAAATTACCCAAATCGGAACAGTAAGGTTATTTTACATCCCTCTAAATGGCATCTTCCAGTTGATTAAATACTGCTGGTGGGATAAAACTGGAGATCACATCAGGAGACTTTTGGTAACTTTTCTGAATCTCTTCGAAAATCCATCGAAAAGCACTTCCATTTGACACATTTGACAGGTTCTCCTAGGGGAAATGAGAGAAAGAGAAAAAAAAGAATTCTTTGGTGACAAAAAAAAAAGATAAATGGGGAAGGGGAATACTAGGAATGCAGAGTGCCAAACTATTTATCTACTCTTTTTATTCAGCTATAGGAAAATCAACGTAGCATTCATTACCTGCTTCATTTATCTTACAAAATATCTTACAAGTTCAGAGCATATGTTGCCTAGTAAGGTCAACCCTGACAGTGGAATTAGGGTACAAATTTTTAGACCAGTCTTCCTGCACCGTATTGGCATTCTTGTGACTGTCAGTGGACTTCAGGGGGGATATTTTAGGAGCGTTAAATGTGTCCCGGGTACATCGTTCATTGCTGATACAGCCAGGCTAAACCGACACAGTGGTATATCACACGAGACACCACATACCGATTAAACGTTAAACAGCTTTTTTTTTTTATTTTAATCAAGGGATATGAATAGCTTGTAATGACTGAAGTAGATGCTACATGACTCCAAACAATTAATCCCCATTGCAACATTTTTGAGTTTAATTGCTGTATGTGTTTATGGCTGGACATATACACGTGTGTCTTATTATGTTCTGTATTTAACTTTTAACAGGGTTATTTAGCTAAA
Organism: Mormyrus lacerda; assembly: GCA_015163995.2. Classification (NCBI taxonomy): domain Eukaryota; kingdom Metazoa; phylum Chordata; class Actinopteri; order Osteoglossiformes; family Mormyridae; genus Mormyrus; species Mormyrus lacerda. The sequence continues at coordinate 2,912,410 of JAABNX020000057.1, forward strand.
GGGACAGTTCAGTTCCTGCTAAGCTGAGTTATTGGTTTTATTCTGCGGGAAATTGGCCACGTGTTTTATATACTAATTTGTTGTTTATTTTATGGAAAATACTATAAAAATGGAAGTTTGTTATCTTCATTAAACCCTGCTAACGTGAAGCATTTCTGATATTCTAGTGTTTTGTTAAAGGGAAATCTTGCCCAACATCCAGTATCCAGTTAGTCAGTCAGTGAAAAGTACTACAACCTTGCTTCAGGGGTCTAAACATCAAATTCGCTATTCACCGTGAAACCCGGTCTTCTGAGAGTGGATGCTGTATGCCAACAACTGGAAACAAGATACTCATTGCATGATATAAAAAAAAATATTTTGCATTAAAACGATGCACAAAATTTTGCATTAAAATGCTACTTACGCCTGCAGGTGTGGATGCAGTAAATACAATAAGACATACAGTGTAGCTATTTGAGCAACTGTGTCGAAGGAAAAAAATACTCTAGTGGCCGCCTTGCATTTTTGGCATTATACATTAAAAATTACTGCACAATATTGACGGTAATGTTAACATAAGAACATAAGAAATATACAAACGAGAGGAGGCCATTCGGCCCATCAAGCTCGCTTGGGGAGAACTTTAA
>JAABNX020000057.1:2922853-2943905 GCA_015163995.2 Mormyrus lacerda
AAGAAATAATTTTCCAGAAGTGTGTCCAGACTTTTGACTGGTATTGTAAACATATATATATATATATATATATATATGTATTGTTCACACACAGACAGTACTCTTCCTCCTCTCTGGTGAAAGATGTTGAGAAACAGTATTGACCCTCAAACCACAGAGCTACTTACCAGTTGCTCACTGCAGGGAATAAGAGCCACAGAGAGAAATTGCTGGTCATTCACACAGGCCGTTTATCTTCACCACTCATTTGCTATGTTTTGTTATGTATTGCCTTTTATATTTGAGAACGTGAACTTTATCTCGCACTTGAACTCCCCAGTACTCATTAAGTACTTATATTTTACTCTATACTGTAGATTCATGTTAGATCATTCTGAGATGCGAGGATTGGGTAATTTCTCACTGTGCATTGAAATGAGCCTTCACACATTCGCGAAACGGCAGCCTGTGAAGCAAAAAGGCTGCGAACATTAGAAATTATTAACTCATCTATAATTGCCTTTGTGACTAAAAGCCATGAAATGCATTTCCATGCCGTCATTTTCAGTGTTCCTCAGCAGCCCGGCGGACAGGCGGACAGGCTACACCTTCCGCATGCACTGATAACTGTACAGTCACAGTGCTTTTGCCAGGAAGACTGTATCATCTTCAGCTGAAATGGCATTTTTCAGCCAGACAGCCTGTTTTTAAGTTCATGAGATGTATTCCGGATAGGGAGCCATTCACTGGGAAAGCCTCGGACCAGAATGTGATTGCATGGGATCGGCATTCAATACGAGTGATGAATGATTCCTAAATATGGCGGTAGGTTTACCATGTAGGGGTGGGGCCCCATGCTGGCTTATTCCATGTCTTTTGCCCGATCTCTCTGTGATTAGGGGCACTGGTGGGGGGGTAGTTAGGACAATTCCAAGGGACCTTGAGTGACAAGGACCCAGTTTGGTTAGGGATCCAATTTGAGATGCTTTGGTGGGGCCCAATATCTCCAGCGACACCCCTGCTCATGACCAAGCATAGGACAAGTAGGTATGAAAAATGAATGAATGAATGAATGAATGAGAAGATTATATGTGGAGCATTGGGGGATTATGGGTAAGAAAATATCCAAACTTTCATTGAACAGAACACCATGGATGGCTTTGCTCTTGGGACAGGTCAATATGGCGTCTGCCATACATGTACAAAGCAAGTGAGTTAATGTGAGCACTTAAAAATGAGAATCATGCAAGTGTACCAAGACCACATTCAGCAAGGGGGATAGACAGACAGCTGCATTCAGTATCTCTCTCTCTCTCTCCCTCTCCCTCTCTCTCTCTCTCACACACACACATTCTCTCTCGTTCTCTCATTCGCTCTCACTTGTGCTCTGTCTGTATCTCTCTTCTCTCGTTCTCTCTCACCTCTTTCTCATTCTCTCTCATTCTTTCTCTGGTTCTCTCTTTCATTCTTTCTCTCATCATCTCTGTTGTTCTCTCTCCTCTTTCTCATTCTCTCTCTCATTCTCTCTCCTCTTTCTCATTCTCTCTCTCTCGCCAGTTGCAAGCCCCTGAATAAATATGCAGATGTGTGGGCGGAGTAATTAAGAATCTCGGAAGAGTGGGGCGGTAATACCCCAGCGCCTGTCCTGCCAGGCCCTGCCATCAGGAGCAGAGTTCCTGTAATGAGGACGTGGAGGATCTCTCTGGTACCTCCTCATTAACCCAGTTGCATGCACCATTTTCTCAGACTGCCACTTCAATTAAACTAATCCCGCCTGTGGAGCAGACATTTCATATTTCCCCGCGCGCGGCTGGCAAAATAAACCACAGCACCATTCTGCTTCACAGGACAGGAGCACCATGTAAATGGGCCCTGGGCCGGCCAGGATGCACGCTGCACAAAATGTCACAGCATCCTGTGTCCTCTGACCACCCCCCCGCCCCATCTAACAGAGAATCCCCATCCCCACCAGCAGGAAACAAATGAAAGGACCTGAAACTCCAGTAACTGCCCTGCATCTGCGATCATTAATATGCCTAGGCATGTATATATTGATATGATGATACCTTAACCCATTGACCCTCCTGTACAGGATAAGCAGGCGAAAATGCAGGGGTATAGTACAGAGAGTTTAGTAGTGGGGGGGGGGTACATGCTCCCCTCATTTTGAGAATGTGCCCCTGTGAAGATGTATGGATGAATGAATGGATAGATAATTAATTACAGTTTTTCTGCATTGCTAAAGTACATCTCCTGAAACCTTCCATCCTTCTCTCAGAACAGTAAACACAAAACCCAACTTTCAAACAGCATTCACAAAACCTTTGACTCTTCTTGCAATCTTTTCAGAACTATTTTATCTTTGCTCAAAACCAAACACTGCTTTCAGATCATGCACCAAGCCAGTCAGTACATATACACTGCTGAAAAGTCATTACACACTGTAGCAAAAACTGAAAGCACTGGCATGTAGAGAAGCGTGCTTGCAGTGGATGTGATCAGCTGCATTTTGAGCTGCAAAATTGGAAACCAAAAGACCATAGTAACAAAAAAGTAAAAAATGTTGTCCACCAAAAATATTACCAAAATGTTTGGTGTTTTAGCAATTCAGAAAACCTGTAATCATGATTAATGGATAACTGATCAAACATATTTCTATATGCATCTATATTTTGTGTTTTCTTTTGTTTAAATGCACTTGCATGAATTTCATGCCGTGTTCAGCGATGCAGAAATCTCTGGCACGACGATCGCAGAAGATCCGAGCCAAGCGCTTCAGACGAAAGCCCCCAAGCTCGTCATTTCACAGGCTATCGATCCCCCTCCCTTCCCGTCATTATAAATCGATTATCGTGGCGAATGGCCCGACAGCCGCCGCGATCGTGGTCCTCCTCCGCTGACGAAATGCGATTGAATTCGGAATCGGGAGGTGATAATTGAATTTCTCGCCGTGTCAGCAGTTTCATATGGTGAAATCATATTATGTGTTCCCTCAATGACAATCTTTTGAGTTTCCAGGTGTATCACTCGATTTTAGAAGGACCGTAACTGCAGCGTTCCTAAGGCTACCCGAGGCCGTGCTGTGTATGTTTGGGTGAATTTTGTGAACCCACTTAAGATTTTCCTTAATAGCGGCACGCATAAATAGCAAGTCTGCAAGAACTGGCTCTTCTTAAATGACACAACCCCACTCATTTTCCTGTCAGCACTGAATATTATATCAGGTCACACACTTCATTGCCACATCGCAATACGATGCATCTTCACAACACAGAATGCCCTACAACAGAATATCTTTGCAGGAGACAGATGTCTCTCTCCCCATGACAGAGAATCTAAGACCTCTAAAATAAAACTTCCTCCTGCAGTCAAAATGATTCAAGGGGGAAAATACATCTGCTGCAGTGAATGTCCAGTGAGAGAACAGCAGGGATTGTGCGCTCACAGTACCTCAACGCGTAAAAGAGTGCAGCTGTTAATCCCACACACTGCACCTGATATACAAACAGCTGTTAACCACACACACACACACAGAACTGTACTCGTATCTTTGTGGGGACCGTCCATTAATTTCTAATGACATAACTCTAATCCCAACATGGCGACCACAACCCTACCCAGCCGCAACAGTAAATCGTAAGTAACTAAAACAAAATATGTCTTTTGACATTTTTAGTACATACACAATTTTATGAAATAGAGTTTATTTAGGTTTATTTATTTGGGGATGGGAAAAAATGGTCCCCACAAAGTCAAAATAACAGGTTCGTATCACATTATGAAGACATTTGGTCCTCACAATGAAATGCCCCCCCCACCACACACGGTACCTGAAATACAACAAGCTGGTAATCTTAATGTCAATTTCACGATAATTAAAAAGATTACACTTATTTTGCTCGCAGAATTTGTGATCCTTTACTGAAGAAAACTTGCATTTAATCCATCCATGACTGCTTGCCCAGTTGCGGGTCGGGGGAGCCTGGAACCAATCCCAGGAAACACAGGGTGCTGGGCAAGGGACGCCCTGGACGGGATGCCAGGCCATTGCAGGGCACACACTCGCACGCCGTGGGCGATTCAGACACACCAGTTTGTCAAACTGCTTGTTTACGGACTGCGGGATAAAAACCAGGAAAAAATGGGGAGGACATGCAAGCTGCATGCACGGGAGGCTGGGGGCGTGAATGAAGTGTGCACCCCCCAAGGGTGTGAGGTCATAGTGCTATGCGGTCGACCGCCACAGCCCCTCATACACTCTAACGCAGGGGGTGGGGGTCCTGATCCATGGAGGGCCGTAGTCAGTGCGGGTTTTAGGGATGACCTCTCAGTCGGCCAATAATAAAGCGACGTTTCTCAGCCGCAGTCCTGGGGACCCTCTGTTATTGGCCGACTGAGGGGCCACCCCAAAAACCCGCACCCACAGCGGCTCTCTGTGGATCAGGTAACCCACCCATGTTCGAAAATAACTAATTAAAGTAACTTCATCTCGGGGAACTGTCATACGTGTCAGACATGGATGTAGCGATCCTCCGAGTTCCAAGGAGATGTTTCTGAGCGTGACGGGGTGAAGCAGAGTGAGCAGCCACACGCACGCAGCAGATGGCCTCCCCGTAGTGACCGGCAGCGAGGGCCAGCGCCACGGTGACGGGGCGCCGGCGCTGAGTGACACTGACCTTCACGGCGACTCCCAGCGCGTCGCAGGGCCGCCCTTGCAAAAGCGCTGATGCATGTATTCAGATTAACTTAAGGGAATAAGGAACATTAAACGACAAGGGCCGTGATGTATGTCCGCGAGGAGATCGAATGAAGTCAGCAAAACGTGACATTGCACAATCAATCTTGGGCTCACAGGAAGTCACCAGGACAGAGGGAACAACCCAATTACCCATTCAGGTTAATATCAGCCCAAACTCATACAGAACTATTTGTCAGTCTCGCGTCAATCAGCTGCCAAATAAAATACAAATGACACACTGTCATAGGTTATCTTCTGTTTAACAGGAGTATAATTAATGATAACAATTATCAGCAGCTTCCATTCGACTTGCGTGGAAAGGCTTGGGGTGTAATTATATCTGGGGGTGTAATTTTCAATGCACTCTACTCAAGTCAGCTGATTTATTTTTATGTTACTCCCTGCCCCCAAGTGCTTACGCTAAGATGACCTGGAAGTCCTCCAGCCAATCTTTTATTAGTCTGGTGATTTGTGTGCATCCCACACCCCTCAGGCTGGTGGGTGGGGCGGCGTGGTGGGTGTCCCTGTGGTTTTGCTGTGTCTGTGTATTTCACCTGCAGTAGAATATTTAATACATGGACACCGTAGCAGGTTTATAATGACATGTAAATGCAAAGTGCATGTGTAATTTTCAGCTAGATTTATAGTGACCTACAACCTATTGACCATAATTCTAAGGGCAGACCACGATCAGTGAGAACACTTTATTTCTTAAACAAATAAGCAATACTTGATTCCCATGTACCACAGTGTAACATGGGGTAAAACGTGCAAACTGATTGAGTTGCATTGGAGTTCCCCTTTAAGGAACTCTTAAATCAGCCCGCTGAAAGATATATAACACTTCATTGACTTCTGTGTCAAATAGCAGCTGTATGTTTATCTGTAGACTAAATATTTTATAAGATTTGCCTGGAGAGTAAAACAAAAAAAATAAAACGCAAATTCAGTATGTAGACGCCAACTGATGTGTCCTTCAAAAATAGTGCATTCTTACAAACTATTCCACTTCTTTTTAGTTTCAAGATAACACAAACCATTTAAAATACGGTATGATAAGTGATCTCTGTTTTAAAAAAATAAAATGTAACACAATAAATAAATCTTTACATTTTGATAGTAGCAACTTCGGCTGGCCGATTCCTAGCTTGGTCTTCTTACTGTATTACAGCCCATATGGGTAAGGATACTGTCAACATTAATAATGTCCAACAAAGGAACATGTTAACAGACACATTGCAGAGGATTAATTACAGAAAAGAGTATAAAGGAACACAAACAATTCTGTTGGCCAGAGATAAACCACGGTCCATGCTAAAGGCTTCTGTTAGCTGAAGAATTCATAAAATCAGAATGCTAACAACGCCATAAAAGAGCCCCAATGAGCCAAAAAGAAAACCTTTAACTTAAAATGAAAATCCAAAACATAACCCAGGTTACATCCATTGAAAAATGCAAAAGGATTGGTCTCCCCACCTCACACCAGCATCACGTTCAGGATACGCTCTAGGTCAGATGGCAGGAAAAAGGACAGCTCCCCAATATTGGCAATACTTCCCAAAAGATTCATAATCTCATTCTGCTGCTTCTTTTCATCCTCCATTTTCCAAAAAGAAGTAAAAAAAAAAAAACTAAAAAACGTCTCCCTCTACCTGTCCAGCTGGGGGCACTATTGAGTCAACAGGGTTAAGCACCTCATAGCTTAAAGTGACACGTACACACACACACACAAATCAATGAGCACCTAGATAACATGTGCAATGTTGTCTGTCATTATTCTACAGCGACCCTAAAACTAAGTTTATGATAGTGTTTACAGTAACACATTCACTTCAGTCATTTTGACAGGTAAAAAAAAAAACGTATAAAAATCTGGTTGCAATAAAAGTAATTCTTAGAGAATCACATGCCAGTAATTGTAAGCTCAAATTTAAATATCGTTAAATATCATTATTTCACCTACGAAAGTTTGAGGGTGAAATTATATAGAGACAAACGTATATCAGTTATATTGTAGAATATTGTATATTGATTTTTCAATACAGCCGTCTACGTCCATTTATGGACTGTCATTAGCCCTGGTTATTTTTACTGTTAATGCTCCTCTAATGCGGTGGAGAGGAGATTTATAACGTCCAGGAATGGACGCTGATCACGGCTAAAAGAGTACACTAAGAGAGCACTGGATATGCACGCTGATGGCACAGAGCTGGACAGACAGATGTTTAAGTCCAGGCCTGAATCCCGAGGTAGTTGTGTTAACCGAGGGTCAATCTTTAGCCTTCACTGCCAGATTCTGCTATGCTGCAGTCTGCATACATGCCAGTCTGCTAAACTGCCAACACAAACTCCGGAAAGACATCCAGAATAAAAATGGACATTCTCAGATGCAAGCGGTATTTCGAAAATGTTAAACGGACCGAAATAAAACGGGGTAAACAGACTGGAATTTATATTTAGAATAAAGTTCAGATTTAGCCTGAACCCACTGCACTTGCGGCGGATGGAACAGGGATGAAAGGTTTCAATGCGACGGATGTCGGCGCATAATTGTTCTGCATGTAATGCGTTACTGTATGAAAGTTGCAGGCCAACATCAAAATGAGGTGCTTTTTAGAAAATGCCTGTAGTCTACCTGAGTACAGGCAGGCAGCTGTATAATTTTTATAATGTTATTGCGCACAGGGACAAGTGAGAAATAATACGCTATAAAGTTATGTGACATTTGCTCATTACATTCTTTTGTGTAAATCATTCACAGAGTAACAAGAGGGAAAACATACTGACAAGTACCAACACATATTAATATTCACCCTCTGTTGTTTTCTGCTTTTTTACGCAATATCAGCTGGGACAGAGTGTATAATTTTACATATGAAAGAGAAGCATCAGTCTGTGCCCTGACAAACTGGGACACAAGAGGATTCGGGTGTCTGATCAAAGCTAAATTCACAAGCAGACTTCAAGCGCAACTTTAAGAACAAGGTTTACTATGCGGCTGATTATCGACGGAGCTGATTTATACAAGAATGAGTAAGCAGCGCTTGCTAAATATCAACAACAAATAAACAGCGTAGGTGGGGAAAAAAAGCAAGACATTATTCGCAGGAATAGGCTTGGAAACATTCCTAAATAAACCCACTGCTTTCCAGGAATTACAACATGGAGAGTATCTTTTAAGAGGAGCTTTTGTTTTTTGTGGTGAAGCTGTGAGGGTGAAAATAATAGTAGAACAGAGAAAATGTGTAGAACAGGAGAACGTCGTAGCGGGATATAGCAGGGTGGGGGACCTGTAAAAGAGGTGCCTTAGAGTAGATCTCTGCTCCTGGGGTTCTTCCATGCAAGGCCTGAGACAGTATCTGCTTTAAATGGAAAGCCAGTAGCCAGCCGTCAGGGGAACCAGATTCAGGACCTCTCGACTGTGATGGAACCATAAACTATTTTGCCGTCCTGTCCGGTTTACCTCGCTTTCCAAGGTCATTTGATGATTCAATTTATGGTTAATGAATCTCCTCATTGTGTTAATACGTGTAAAGAACAACCATAGAGTAACAGGAAAGGAAATATAATAACAAACAGACAATCAATATTCCACAATCGATATCTGTCAGCTGCAGCTTTCATACATTATCAGGCCTTGCTTAATGCTTAATATCCTTAATCATTGCATGTATATAAATATACAGACAGCACCCCAGTTAAGAACATACAGATAAATCATGAACAGACTGCCTTAAAGCCTATTATATAAAAAATTTGGGTTTGATACAATGGTTCGTAATAACAAATGCACGCACTGCTTAGTTAGGCGCGGGAAAACATTGTGTGACTTCAGCGGTTCATGGTTCGAAGTACTGTACAGTACAGTATTTAGTTATTTTTATTGCTACTATATAATTATTTTTATTACTGTTATGTACTGTATTATTATTTGTCCGACTTACCTACAAATTCGACTTAAAGACAGACTTAGGAAACAGAGCTCATAACCTTGTATGTATGTTATATGAGCTACAATGCTATATATTTCACAAGACAGATTTTTTGACCTTACAGTACCAATTTTTTCTCATCCAACTCAACAATTCAGTACATATGCAGCAGAGAAACAACATACTTATGAGACAAATGTAAGGAGGACAGATTTGCTGACTGGTGTTGCAGCTTGATTTACAGTAGAGGGCTGCATAGCTATGGCCTCGATGCAGCCAGACGTACTGAACGGTTCAGATCCATCTGCACAGATTTGTCTTCTCAGGAGACCTTCTCCGGAGTCAGCGTCTGTTGTCATACCTTTATTGTATTTCACCAGAGTGACAGTTAGTAGGGACTTTGGGAAAATCCAACATCTCCTTGGTAACGAGTTCTGACTGGTGGCATGTGGTCAGAGAGTGCCGTTTCTGTACTCTGTCCAATTCTCTACCATGATCACACATTTTTAACATATATGTATGACACATGGTTCCTAAAAAGTGCCACCTGTCGCTTGAGAAACAGAGATAGGGTCAGTAGATGCCTTTCTCTCTTGTGCTTCCTAAAACCCTGGTCAGATCCTCGCAGGAGCTACAGAGACCATAATTATGATAGATCACTTCTCATACGCATCAGAGAACGGAGCGTGGGAAGGCCTCCAGCGGCGGGGAACGGCCAGCCATCCTTGTAGCTGTGGTCAACGTTTAATCATGTTCTCAAATGAATTAATGCTTACGTTTATTGACACTAAAGTCTATAGCTTTGTGTCGTGTAAGACTGCGCTTCCATCACGGACCACAGCTAGCTTTAGCATTTTTGCTCATGTCCAATACGGCTGTTGATCATTGTGACACTATCTCTCCATCCCTCCCACGTTTCGGAAATCAATAAATGTTTCGGTGTCCTCTAATCCCATGCAAATTGGTGACGCAAGTCTGAAACGATGCTCTATTTGCCACTTGCACAAGTATGGATATAGATACTCCTGAAAGTTTCTTTTCACGTATCCCATCATGCTCTCCTTCCTTTGGTTAGTGGCCTTGCTCGAGGGCCCAATGAAGACGTGATTGTTCTATCGCGGCTCCGACCCAAGCAGGGGCACCCTAAAGGGGTGGTATGATAGGATGATTCCAAGGGCCCCTGACTGACAGGGGCCTAAAAATAGATTTGTGTCGGGTTAGGGCCCAAGATGACAAGCTGCCATGGAGCCCAAAATCTCTAGCAGCACCCCTACTACTGAGCCATACACCAAATGTGCGCTGCGGTAAAGTACGACGCCAGAAAAGCAAGCATTTCCAACGAGGACAGGTGACATTGATTATGTCACTGTTAACTTTGGCCTCCCAGGTGGATTATGGGAAATGAGACAAAATGTTGAGAGTGCCGAAGTAATAAGGAATATAGACCAGCGTCTCGCTTTCCTTTTCTCAAAAGGAGAGGAAAGGACCTGCTATAGCTTCTGAGAGGCATAAATAGCATTGCTGTTTAGAGTAGTCCATTTCCCACACAAATTCCAGCCTAAAATAATTGAGAATGCACACAATCTACACAGAAATGAGACAAAGATACATAGAAAATATTGGACTTATGCACCCATGGCATCACACAGGAAAGATACGACTTAATAAAACCCTAATTTTCTTTTGGCTACAGATTTTGTATTCGACTTCAGCCATGTTGGTTTTTCAAGATCAATAAATAAGTGAAAAATAAGAAAAATTAAAAAAAAAAATAAGTGAAACCATGCTGCATAACACAGATCTTTTTTTTTATTAGAATTCATTTATAACAAATGGAACTTGTGTCAGCAAAGAACTGAATTTTCATACAGACGTCTTTCACCATCAATGTAACCTAAGTAAGAAAATAAAAAGCACTCCTTTCATTCTGAAAAAGACATTTACATATAAGACTAATAAGAGGTAATTGATTCTTTTAACAAGCCATCTTTTTTTGTTGCTTTTTTATTGTGTTTTTTTTTGTACAGTTTCATTAAGTTCCGGCCTATGCATCCAGATGAGTTAAAGAGCAGAGGACACAAAGTTTATTTTGTGACGACACTCCAAGCATGAGCGATAAAGCCATGTGCAAAGACGTCATGACAGGACTTTCGTGTGCTGGAGTATCTTGCCATCAGGATGGATGCCGTCTCGTCCACAAATTCTTCTTTTGTCTTTTTAAATATTTATTTTCTGTGTTATTTACAGACACATCAAGTGGGACTTTTTTTTTTTTAACCTCCTTACAGATGGGTTCAAGTAACATAATTGGGTTTAGAATCAATAGGGCAGTGCATAGTACAAAGATAGAGAAAGTGCGAGTCGTCCTATGGGGCTGTCTGCGATGCGTTTTCATGCATATCGAAAAGGCAGAGATGACACAGGAGGAGAGGCGGGAGGAGAGTCCCGCCTCCCGAACGGAACAGACTATGAACAGCAATGGTTTCTACAACGAGACGATGCTAGGCGAGAGCACCTAAATCGTTACACGTATGATGAGGAATGGAGACAAACAAGAAACAAACAAACAAACAGAAAAATCTGGTTGACCAGGTGGTTGGCGAAAAATGGTTCAGCTACTGAAAATGACAAGGGAAAGAAAGTACCTGGAATGCACATCCAAAAAAGCCCCTAAATAAACCGAAATAAAACGCACAAGGATTTCGGAATGAAGACTCAGTGGTACGGCGACGGGCACGACTTGCGTTGGAGTGCATCTGATTGTCGGGCCTTCGAATGCTGAATTCGTCCCAGCAAACTGCTCTCCCAGCTTAGCGAAATGATACTTAACTATCCATGTCCAGAGTTCACCGCCATTATCCTTAAGTATACGTTTCACTAAATGAATTTACTGTTCTGGCCTGTGGTTTGAGCAGCCAGGAAAGTGTACTTCGCTTATGGGCACTGCAAATGTTAATTCCCCAACTGTTTCCGTCTGACCTCATATTATAGTGACTGACCCCGACACCTAACGTCATCGCATTGTAAACGCCTGAAATGCTATTAATTTACCTCATAACTGCAAACTGATCTTCAGGATGGTGCTGAATCACAACAGAAAAAAAGCATTTAATTTCAATATAACTGGGATTGAGGCTGACAGACCTATACGTTTCTTTGAAAGTCGTGCAACGCACTAGAGCATCTCTGCAGCTGGGTTCTGTGAACTTTACTGGGGTGTTTAAACCGATTTGCTCAGCCAAAGGAAAGACAAAGGCCTACACAGGAATACCACAATCGACTCACTTGCATATATAATTTCAAATAACATATAAAAAAAAGAATACTTTAGGTAAAATTAAATATACATATAATACATAAAAATGTAAAGGAATTTATAAAAACAGGCATTTAATATAAGGCACTCTAAATGTAAAATCAAAACATTAATTTGATACTGTTTACTATATTTGCACATTGGTAAGTGGTTTCTTTTGTCCTGTCCTTATGACTTTGCAGGATGGTATCTAGACTGGCTTTTCGACAAGGCAAATGTGGTCCTCTGCACAAAAAACAGACCGGTCGATGAGGCAAGAGCGCGTCAACGCACCCAAGCACCTTGTGACAGATACCGCGGGGTCAGTTTCTGCGTCCTTTTGGGAACGAGTGTAGAATGACTAACAAAATAACTACATTTATCCTATATATAATACACCTATTTATTGCACAGGAAAAGATACACTGTATCAGAATACGTTTTGTCCTACTGATGTGCATTCCAGTGAAAAATCTCTTAATTTCCCCCAAAATACAGAAATCTCATTGTGGAAGCTATCATAAAATATAAATAATTTTTTATCTCTCTTGATCTCTCCTGACATATAATTGTATATTTATACCGTCATTATATATATGCTAATATATATTTATATATAGATATATATATATATATGGGGTCATAAACTGATTTGGCAAAATTTGTATGTCGTCTCAGTACGGAAGAACTAAGATAATCAGTAGCAGCAACTTCATACTTTGCTCATCCCTGTTGATTCCACGGAGCCCAAGTTAATCACATGGTTGTTATGGGCACTTGCATTAAAAAATAATAATAATAATAATAATAAAATAAAATAACAACCCCGTAACCAAGTTATTTGGTAGTGTACAAGAAGCACTGCATAAAAGTATGCAATAAGTAAACAAGAGCGCAATAAAATAAGAACAATAACAATAATAATAATAATCATAGTAATGGGTAAACGGAAAATTGTGACATTTCTCTGCTTGTGACACCTAAGAGTAGTTGTCAGTCCCAGAGATAAAAAACACCTTATGTTTCCCAAGTAAATAGTGTGTTTAGTTTATCTTTATTAAATGATAATAACCTGATTAAAAAAGAAATTAATTTTACACAGTTAAAAACAAAGCACTGGTCAGCTGTATGATAAAATACTAAAAAACTACATCATTTGTTATCTGTTATCAGTTATTTGCTTTTAGCTTGTCTTTATATATTCCCAATTTCCAAATTGTTAGCAATAAACCATAAAATGGGATCTGTGTGTTATTTTGCAGTGCCTGCTTTTATCACAAAAAACGGTGTCCTTCTGAAATCAGATATATATCTATGTGCTGGGTGGTGGAGTTGTCATGTTAGCTATACAACTGAGGTGTGACCTTCTGCATTTGTGTTGACCTTTCACACTTCACCGTGTGGTGTGTGCTGTTGATGCTCAAGTCACTGATGCGGCTCCTATTGTCTTTCAGTTTTATTCCGACATGAATCCTCAAAAGCAACTGAAAGAATGAAGAAAAAAAAATCTTCCATGTCTTCTGCTGTTAAAAACCAGGGTGATTTATCAAATGAGTCAATTCTTGGTCCGCCTAGAACATTTTATTTATTTTCGTTCATGTTTCACATCAGACGCTTAGCTTGGCATTAAGAAATACTTCTCAAAGCAAGTAGTTATGGCTCAGAAGAGGCTCTCCGTGTCTTGATGGGCCTGTCGTTTTTTTTCTCACTATGGGTGGAAATATTATGTTGCATAGTGATCAAAACTTCCAAGGTATTCCAGTCCAGCTCTGTAGCAAAACTGGTACTGATCCTGAAAAAGAACAAGCAAAAGATATACCATTTGATCAATATGTGACGTTCACACATACCTCATTAGAAGCGTTAAAATCAATCCAATAATGTGTGATGTAACGGTGTAGAAAGGGGTGTGGCCAAAACATGTAAGGGACTGTCTGTCATGTGACTGATTAGTTCCTGATCTGGGTTGTGTTTTATTTCTATCTTGCATTTGCGTAATGTTCAATCTGTACTTGTTCCACCCTGTTCTAATGATGTTTCCCTGCTTAATGCAATGCGTGTTGCTTTGTTTGCCCGTCCAATCAACAGGGTTCTTACATTCACTGTGAAGTGCAAGTACCATTGAGATTAGTTCCCCGGGGCCGAGTTTATTGCCTATTATAATCTAAAGGTGAAGATGAGTCCCCTAAAACAGCATGACATGCATGTCTATTGTAGGGTGACCACCTATTCCATGTCAGGGGGGACATGGACAGGGTTTGTAAACTACCATTTTATTTAAAAAGACCTGGATTTCACTTAAGCACTGTGTTCTTGCTGTGTGCTGATTGGTCAGTCTCCTATAATCACACGTGTCACTAATTTTAATGTGAAACAGCTGGATGAGTCTTTCAGTCTGAACTATTTAGCCGAGCACAGGAGCCTTTCGGTTTTAAAGCAGCAGGTAAAAGCTGATGTAACTCATAGTGTCTCCTCTGACATAGATTAAGGGGTCACCCTAGTCTATTGGTAAACCAAAGCAGAGTATGAAGTATAAAACAGAGAATTAAAGTTGGACATCTTACAGTCGCCTGACGTAGAACTCAAAGTCCCCAAAATCCACAAAACTTTACAAGTCATTCATTCATTCATTTTCCAACCCATCCATCCATTTTCCAACCCGCTTTATCCTATTGGGTCGCAGGGGGTCCGGAGCCTATCCGGAAGCAATGGGCACGAGGCAGGGAATAACCCTGGACAGGGGGCCAGCCCATCGCAGGCTTTAAAAGTCAATCCACTCTAATAAAATGTAAAAAATAATAATAACAACACAGTGAAAAGTAGAGAGATCTATACTGTGCTCAGTGATTACCGTGGAGATTTCTAGATTTGCATTGTTTATGTCTCAAGTTGTATCACCAGGACTTTTGTGGGTTGACACCTGCTAATTGGCCCAATCCTTTTCCAGGGCTCCACCCCATGACCCCAGAGCCCCGCCCACAGCACTGCTCAGCTTGCCTACCTCTGTCTGTACCATGGCTGGCCTTTGTGTCCTTAGCATTTTGACCGTTTGGAAGATGTCTACAACTCCTTCATATCTCATCCGCTCCAGAACAATGCTAAGGGTGATGAAGACACCAGTTCTCCCCACACCCGCGCTGTGGAAGAGCAGAACAAAATTAATTAAGTTTTCACGCTGCTCACTCAAAGGAAATAATTTTAACGGTGAAATTTTGCATAAAAGCAACATCTGAGGGCTAAAATATAATGGCTGAGTTTTCCGAAGCTGGATAATTGGCCCATAGCGCAATTATAGTCTTCAGTTAAGTTAACCAGCGCAGAAGAAATCATTTTTATTTTGGGCAATAAATGACAGATTATACACATAGATTTTTAATTATACTGCAGCATCCAGAAACCCTTTCTGAAAAAGCAGAGGTCTAGGAGAAGTGATGTTAGGACTTAATCTGAGCTTAACCTGACCAGTCAGCCTAGTGCATCCCATCAATCTATAGCAGGGGTGGCCAATCTTATCTGCTCAGGGCCGGTGTGTGAGCTGGTTTTTGGTATAACCTTTAGGTCAGCTGTTCAAACCCAGGTGTGAGGACTCTTCAGGGAATCGGTCCTCTAATTAGTAATCTAATTAGGGAGTTGCAGTGAAAACCCGCACACACGGCGGCCCTTTCTGGATAAGATCGCCCAACCCTGACCTAGAGAGCTGAATTCACCTTGAGGGTAGTATGCTAATATAATACTCCCTTTTAGCTAACTGGTACTTGCATTATTTCTGTTATTCATTTATGCCCTCTGATGTTTAACTTCGATCCGAGACCATGTAAAGCCTTGATGGGCAGCTGTAAGCCATGGAGGGATTTTTGCTTAATCGATGCAGAGGGCATTTGTTTGTAACGCTCATAAATCCACAGATGGGTTTCTGTCAGAGTAAATTAAAGGACAAAATGGTTAAACAGCACTACCTCTGAGGAAGCACACAGCTCTATTTTAATGATTTGACACTTTAAGACTCGAGGCTTCTTGCTTACCTACAGTGCACCGAGATGGGTCCATCCTGACCAAACTGTTCTTTCGTTTTATGCACTTGACCGATGAAGTCGATGAACCCTTCTCCTGATTTTGGCACACCTTGTTCCGGCCAGTCCGTAAACTGAAATTGCCGTACTGTTCGTGACTGTCCATCCTGGAATACAGATTTAGAAAAAGTACAGTATCACCCGTCATATTCTTAAATAAAAAAAGGCATCCCTTGACATGTTGTTTTGAATCGAGAACTGATAGCTAGAAAACGGCAATGAGATACCTGCTTTTCCAGTAAAATACAGTACAGATAAAACTGACTTGTCATATTGTGTTTAAAGAACCACGTGTATACAAAAATTCTGTCTGAAGGAAGGAAGAGCACTTTATCCATATGGAGAGTCATTTGTCAGTCTATCAAAGAATGTTTATTGTGCAATCTGTGAAGTTGCAGTCAGTTGATGCTAGTGTTTGCCAAGGTAGCTTTGGGAGTATACATTACCGACATGATATGTGCATCCCAGATAAGGGAGCCAATCCCGCTGAGCCGTTTTGTAATATGCACTACAAAAGTCAAGCCTGCGCTATTTATCATCATAAGCCTATGATAAAAGACAAGCTTGCATAGCTTAGAACTTGGTGCATTTGATCCCCAGTCAACCCCCTCAGCCATCAAAAGCACCATATCAACATTTCCAGCATGCAGCAGCTGCCAGTTACGTTTGCTGGTGAGGAAGGGGGCTGTGTTGGGCGGCCGTCAACTCGTTTGAAAATCGGAAAATCGTCGTCAGTACAGATACGTGACAGTCACATGTGACCACAGCCAATTCTCTACCTCGGTGTGCATCTTCATTCTCTGCAATTTCATCATTATGCCAAACCGATGAGAAAACGTACAGGTGCAAAACGCTGTCTGTACAATGTGATGTCTTGGGTGTAACATTACCTCAATGGATTATAGCCGATATTAAAATTACGACAGAGCTCTGCTCAAGCACGGTGCTCCGACAAACAGCATCAGGGGAGCATAACAGTAGATGATGTGATAAGTTAAACCCCACGCCAACGGTTCGCAGCAAATGACCTAACATGAGCTAAAACCGACCCAAAGAAGAGTTGCACGGGCACTACTGCAGTCATCCCTCATGACGACTTTACGTACTCTGGCGTCTGTCACTTTGAACTCCCGTAGAATGTACTGGGGCATGTTGTACTCTGCCATGGGGTCCACCACGAAGTACTGGTACCGTGCAGACCTCTCTGCTGGCCAGTATTGGTGGCATTTTTCCTGTAAGAGCAAGAAAGGGCATTATCAGCTAAGCTTTTAGCCATTTGACTAACATTAGGCTCCCAAGTGTTACGCATAAAAATAGCATTTAGAATAATATACTAAATGTGCACAATATATGCATGTGTCGCAATTATGGTTTCGTTGTTGCCAAGCACACCAAGTACTAGAACTCTAAAAAGAGTCTACATTGTGTTTCAGCCAAAATGACCCACCCTCCCCATCTCGCGCAGCTTTGTAAGCATGACCACAATGGTGGAGTTGTGTTCCCAGAGCTTCCTCCAGAAGTCCTCCGTGGTCTCTGCTAGGGGCCCTTGAGTGGCAATATAGGCCTTCTGTTGCCTGCAAAGAGACCAACGCATAGCAAATAATAATAGTGTTCCAACATTGGAATCCCTGCATTCAGCCAACTGCAAGGACGGGTCTTGCCAAGATGATTTAATTCCGTCCCCGCTGTAAAAAATGAGTCTATCAAAGCCAGCATATTTTAGCCATTAATGCCACATTAATCAAAGCACTGAATGACTCCAACAAAGCAAATGAACACTCTCATATCTGTAAGCCATTCACTGCAAGAGCGTCATGAGCTGCTGAGGACATTTCTGACGCTACTGTCAGGCGACTGTCAGCTCGGCATCAAAGTCTGCAAACGATCGAAAGGATGACTTCATGTTTTTGGCGGTAAATTATTATTATTTATGTTTGGAATAGCACAATAACTCAAAGAAAACTCAATCTGCCTAAGTGGAAATCCCCAGCACAGCAAACATCCTCAACAGATGGCGTGGGGAAGGTTTATTTAGTAAAATGCTGGGTACGTCATCAGTTTTTTCCTGACAGTCGCATTTTGCAGTGTGTAAGCAACTATGAAGGGGAGAATAAACGGAGATAGCCTGACAGAGTTATTTCAACCGGTGTTAATTAAGTAGTTCTCGCACGTTGCAGTACTTTAGTGAAGCCAGAACGTCTCATTTAAAGACCTAAATGCTTCGCTGTTATTAATCAGGGACACTTTAGTCCCGTGAATCTGCCAGCTAGCCTCATGCTTCCTGCACCAAAACGAAAGGTGCAGCGTCGGCTTACCTGTAACCGTCGATGAAGCTTGCGTTGATGTAGTCCGAACCTTCCACCCCCCGGATGGGCTGCAGGCAGACTCTCGTGGACTCGTAGGGCATGATATTTACAAGGCGGTTTTTGAACTTGTTGCAGGGAAGGTTGGCGCTGATGAACCGGGATGTGTGGGCCTTGGTGTTAGCTAAACGCTGCAGAGGCAAGACAGCGTCACCCCCGTTAAGTATCAGCCACCTGCACCGCGTCCACATGTTTTTAACATTGGAACTACCCCCATATACCACCCCCGCAGATAAACACCTGAGCAGAACAGCCACGAAGCGATGTCCTGGTGGAAACCCCCAAAATAGATAGCAAAACAATATGTATGTCTGTATGCGTGTGTATATTGCATTGTTAGTGGTAGTCATCAAGGAAAATGACAAACTGAAAAAGTGACGGTGAATACAGATTAGCAGCTAAACATAAATGTATGTCATTTATTTGGACAGTATATTCAGAATCGTACCTGAGTGGAAGTGAGATAGAAAAAGGGGCGTGGCCTGGCTGATCATTTGTATATGAAAAGTGAACAGGCATCTGTCGAAATACAGCGGCACGTCAGGCATGAAAGCATGCCGTCGCTGCTTGGGCGCAGGCCTGTTTTTTCTTTTTTCACGGTACTAGGAGCGTACACTGGAAATCTGGACGACTACCCGGTCCCTTTTCAATGTGACTGGATTAGAAAGGGAAATGGCTATCAGGTAGGCTGCGAAGGTAGGCCAGATAGGCTGAGAAGGTAAGTCGCAAAGGTAGGCCGCGAAGGTAGGCCAGACAGGCCGCAAAGGTAGGCCGAATAGATAGGCTGCGAAGGTAGGCCACGACCCCATGTTGTGCTCTCCCACCAACGTTAGCCGGAAAGGCTGAGTAATCGCTGCCTCAGAAACGCCATTCAATGAAATGTCACCTAACTGCTTGCCGTGGTTCAGAATACACACGTATGAGAGACTTTTTGACATAATTTCTTTTTGAGGGTTTTTGACATAATTTCAATTTGCTAAAGTCTTTTTGTACAAAATAAATCAGTCAGGGTACAACATAGTTTCCCTTTAACGTGTAAATCACCAACCTAAGGTCATGCTTGAAGAAGTAGATGCTAAAAGCCTTTGAGAAAAGTGTATGATTGTCCTCAATTTCCTGACGAATGCTTACTCAAACTCCACTCTGATTGCCATGGCTTTATTGCATTTCCTAGCTTGATAAAGAAATCATATTTGTATATTTTCCATATTTTCAAATGATTTGATTGTGGTGATTTGCCGTATCTATCGAAGAGGGATGTGAAGGCTGAGTTATCACCTACCTTGAATTCGAGCTCCATCCCGGTGACATTCTCTCCTGCCTCTATCTGCGTCAGCTTCTGTATGTATGCGTACAGGTTTCTGGCGGGCACCTCCGTGTTGCCGCAGGTGACCGCTTCCAGGAGGGCATCATGGATGAAGACATACTGGTCCTCTGTCTGGACCATATAGTTCCTCTGGGCTCTCATGAGAGTCACGTGGCCGTAGATGTCCACGGTCTTCTCATGTTTTATCCTCTCCAGCATGGCGTCAATGACGATGAAGCAGCCAGTCCGACCCACGCCGGCGCTATGAGGCAGAACATTAGGCTCCACATTATTTACTGACCCTAAACATGCCTCCCTCCAGCACAACTGCTAGTTAACCTTCAACAAGGTGATAAAAAACCAGGCCCCCACAAGAGAACCTTTCTACAAACAGATACGTCATTATTATTAATTTGCTTATCATGATGAGCAGGACTGACCCCCCCCTTGTAGGCGACATAGGCGACTGCCTAGGGCACTATTTCACTGAGGGGGCACTAAAGAATGAATAAAAAAAAAACACCTCTGGTTGCATTCAATGACATTTCAGTTATTTACAGTTATTCAGTTATTTATTAAGTTTTGATACTCCTGTACATTTCTTGTGAAACAGTTAGCAGCCAGATACTATGCGCTACTCAAATGTTTTTAATATAAAGGAATTGACAAAATTAGTTTCCTGCTCTGTCAGTTTGTGTGTCTGTGTGTTTGGCGGGGAGAGGTTTGAATCTCATTTAGAGCACCAAAACAATCAGGGCTGGCCCTGATGATGAATTTCATAATTAAAACATTTCCCTTGAGACTATTCTAAAAAAAAAAAAACAACAAAATACCGTTCCATGAAACCCCTCATAACGGACGGTCCATGTTTTTGCTCCCACAGGACTCCCTGCCAGACAGTCCACACTTTTGCTCCCCCCTAGCTCCCTACCCGGAACTGGAAGCGAGCAAGAATATGGACTGTCTGTGGGTCCCCAAGGACCGGATTGGGAGGCTGAGGTCAGCCTGAAGTTCATCCCAGGAAGCAAAGAGCAGCTGATACCCTGGACAGGACGCTAGTCTATTGCAGGACACACACAATGAGGATAATTCAGAGATGCTAATTCATCTAACGACATGCTTTTGGACTGTGGTAAGAAACCCACATGAGCATGGGCAGAACCTGCCAACAGACACACCATCCCTTTCCAGCTGATTTCCACTGCCCACATGAAGCCGAGGTACGGTACTCCACAGGAGACGCCGCCGGGACTGAGTGAGGAGTGGATGATGTGCACTGCCCACTCGAGGCAGAGGTACGGTACTCCACAGGAGACGCCGCCGGGACTGAGTGAGGAGTGGATGATGTGCACTGCCCACTCGAGGCAGA
>JAABNX020000057.1:2962421-2976636 GCA_015163995.2 Mormyrus lacerda
TTAAACTTTTTTTTTTTTTGGGCCCTTATGCAACACCTATATGGTGCTCGAGAGGTGAGCTTTGGCCTGAGAGGTAAGTAGACCTTTTGGAGTGAGAAGGCTAGGGAGTGCAAGCTGGTACGGACCGCGGACTGAGCAGTTTTTTGGCAGGAGGCGGAGAGGGATGGGGACTGCCGTGAAAGGGGACACTTGTCCACTCAGGTCACTTCTGGGTGACAGTCGGCTTTAATCCATGCCAATTTTTAACTAAAGTGCCTTTTAAACTGATTTTATACCTTCCATATTGGATATTCAGAGCGGAATATTTGTTAATGTTTGCACTTTATGTACATATGTAGCGCTGCGGCCCTCTGGAATGTTATTTTAATACTGCATATGGCTGATGTGACAATGAAGCCCCACATGACTCAATACCTGGTACCGAAATCACTGGAGACTGACCTTGCAAAGTCATCTGATCTTTGTTGCCATGGACGACCTACTGTGCTCCCCCCCACCCCCAAAATAATGCAGTAAAACAAAAAGGATCTGTCCGGAATATCCTGCCACACCTGTGCATATGACAGCTTCTATCAGCTGCTTCTCTGTGGTGGTCGCCTCTCTGCAGTTTTGTCCAAGCGGTGGAGAGCGGGGCTTTGGCGCTCTGCCAGCGACCCACCAAAAGTCAAACGACAGATCCGTGAGCACCGCGGTCAACCTTTTCGGCACGTCCCGCGTCCGTCTCTTAAAAACGCCGCATGGGCCCCCCCGGGTAACACTTAGCGACGACAGCCACGCGGCAGACGCGAGTGTCTCGCAGGTCCCCCCAGTGCAGACGACACGCTCCCCCAGGAGCGATTGCACGGGGATTATGGCCCTACCCAGACAGCGCTGCCAGAACCGCACACAGGTTCTCTGTAATCTCTCCCAGGAAATGCAAAATTCCAACTGGAATTCCACTGTTGACAAATTTAAACCGTGAAAAATGATTAAAATGATTAAAGACTCCAGATCCTTCACTGAATACATAAATATATAAATATAAATGAATCGGTTACCTATATTGTTTCCATGGCAGGCGTTCATTTATTAGATAGATGACTGGATTATGGGTTTTTATTGCTATGAAATTGGTTTGGATGAAAACCAGAGTCAAATGAAACACGAGCCAAATACACAGATATGGTTGGAAGCTCCGATAATCTTCTCATGAGAAGCCGTATGCGGTCAGTGCCATAGCACACATGGTAACATTAACCTTCTTCGCTGCAAAATATCCAGTACCATAAGTGTAATGAAAGGAGGAAATAAATGTTGTTGGTGTTTTTTTTTTTTTAATAAAAGCCTGTTATTCAGCGAAGATTCTAGATTAAGTAGGGGTCATAATTCATACAGAGGGACTAAGCTTATCATTAGCCAATGATATGTTTTGAATTAGCGAGTGACAGGGGAGAGAGTACTCTGGGGACAAATCAGCTTTTGAGTCTGTGCTCCTCTGACCCCGCCCTCTTTATACGGCTTAGGGCCTCCAGCTCAGTCTCATGTCCTCACGCTGTTTAATGAAGTTTTTTGCCTTCACTTTTGTTACAAGCAGCCAGAGCTGCTCCTCCTCCATGTATAGAGGAGCCCCGCTGTGGAGGCCGTGAGATGGGGTGCAGGCAGGCGGCAGGCAGGGAATCGTGCACTGACCTGGAGTTTGGAAGTTTAGGCGCCGCAGTTCCACTGGGTCCGTGGGGTGATGGGAAGGCATCTCTTTGCTGTGGGGCAGGCTTCCTTTCCTGGCGTCAGATTCCGCTCTCTTCCTGGATTCAAAGAGAGAGAGAGATGCGGGGTCAACGCCGACGGGAATCACCAAGGCGCTCGTATTAAAGGCATTATGGCATGCATATTGATGATGTCAGTACAGACGTGGCAATCAAAACAAAAAGCTAGCACGAGCACAGTGGCACGGCATAATAGTAAGATGTCAGACTAGCTGTTGCGTTAGCCAAGGATGTTAACGGAAGCAGTGCAGACACTGCCTGAGGTAAGGTGTACTGCTGTATACTACTAATTTCACCCTACGATGTTGGGACTTGTTAAATATGCAATGTGTACATTAAGGCAGACGAAGGTTAGCACAGCAAACACTAAGCTGGGTTCTCAAACAGTATTATATGCAGCAGTACTGCCCTGTGCACTTCTTTCTGGGAACAGTGCGTCTTCCTCTGAAATTAATATGAATATTACAGGCACCGGGATCCCCTCTGATGTAACAGTTGTTTCAGGCATTTAGGCTCCCAAATGTATCGTAAATTATTTTTTTTTAAATAATGCATCAAATCTATTCTTTCTCAAAAAAACCTCTAACATAATTCAAACATAAGTTAACTGAATGCTGTTGAAATCGTGAACGAATGGATCTAAGTGTGGTTGCATCTGGGTTCCTTACCTGTCTGGTTTGCTGATCCGTTCGTGAGCGACAAGGAAACAAAGCAAGCGGTTACATTGGCAGGCATTGTTGCAATTCAGGAGGACAACAAGCCACTTGCTAACGGCTGGCATAATTTCGCTAAGAATCCTGGGTCATGGCTAATTTGAAAAGTAGGTAATTGGCAGTAACTGTAAGCCAGGTGAGGATATGTAGCATCATAACAATAACCTTGATGAAAATTAGTTTCCTTTTTTGTAGGCCTTGCAAAATGAGCAGCGAGGTTCTTTTGGGGGCAGTACGCAGCATAAGGACCACATCACCCTGAGCCGTTTTGATGTGACAGGGATGTGGACAAGCTGCACCCCTCCCTCCCTCCCCCCCCCTTACCTCTTGAACAGGAGGATGGCGATGACGATGCAGATGATGAAGACCACGGCGAGTACTGGCCCCACCACCCAGATGAGCCCCTCCTCCTCGTCGATGATTGGTTGCCGGTCTATGTCTGCAGACACCACAGGGTCTGAATAGGGACTGGTGACGTACATAGTCTGTAGAGAGACATAAAGGAGCAAGGAGGAAACGTTAAAACCGGCGAGCTTTCAATGAAAGAGCTTCATATCACAGCTTGATTTTATCTTATATATGCTGGAACTGTCCAGTAGGTAGAGGTAGCCCTTCTAGCACTTTTACAGAAAATATCTACTTTCACAAGTCTGGTTGTAGAGGTTCACAGCCCAGCGGTCTGCTGCCTCATCCAGGCTCTCAGCCAGCCCCATCCATGACACCTTCAGCAGCGCATTGAAAAGCTGAAAAATCTGCCTGCTCATCCCCCGACCCGGATAGGAGGCGGTTCTGAGTGCTGTTCACATTGAGATATATCTGTTGTGCCTGGACTGGACACAGCTGGGTTTCTATGAAAGTTGCACCTGCACGATTGGCCTGCGCCATCCTTCCCAAAGTGCCTTATTCTTTACTCCTAAATCCCATGCTACAACATGAGAACACTTCACCGCATTAGGCGGAGAAATAGCTTTACATCCAGCGAAACAAAGTCCCCGTGTGAGACCTGAGGGAATCCGTTTGTCACAATAAATCGCAGCGAAGAGCCGGCGAGTTGGTAAGGGCGACTCACATTTTCGGAGTTCTCCAGGACGGCCAAAACAAAGAATATGTACTCCTGGCCGCTCTGCAGAGGCTTGTTCTCAAAGTCACCGTAGACCTTTTTATCTCCCAGGGTGAAATCAGGAGGAAGCTCTTTAAAGTGGGCTGTGATGTATGCTTTGGGATCTGCTTGTCTCTTCACTCGAAGGCCTTTGCTGGTTCGGTTTATCTCTTTGAGCAGCTAAGTGAAAGGAAATCACACTGGTCAATAGAAAAATACATGGTCTATATGCTAAGCTTGCCTTGTACCGTATTTGTCTTTAATGCACTAAGAGCATTGCATTCTAAATAGCCAGAATCACTTCTACGATCTGTATTTTGATTCAGAACTAAATGAGTAGCAGACAGGTCTTTAATTCGAACATGTCTGGACTGCGCTTGTCTTTAAAAACAAAATTTGTGTGCACAAAATGGACGCTAGCAGTCAGTGAAGTGAATTCTTCACAGTGGTGCATGTTATGCCAAAGATATTTCAGGGTAGAAACCACAGAGATTTAAATGAATGCAAGTGTGTGCTGAACAGCCCGAAGCATGCTAGTTTACGGAGTCGTTATCCTTTGAAACGGGAATAACAAGTGACGGTTGACAAGTACTGGATGACAGGCCGATGCAATCAAGTCATTTCATTACAAACAGCCAAATACTGACACATCACTTTTAGAAAAGAAAACATCTTTCTTTTCAACATAAAAACCAGTGATACAGAAAACTCAACAGCGAGAAATACTGCCACAAAATCCTTAGTAGCTTTTTTCTGTTTGTGGACGATAAAATCAGCATTTCTTTTTCTGCTTAATTACAGTATCATATGTACATTACACTTATTTAACAGGTCAGACTATGACACATTAAGCTTATTGCGAAATACGTTCTGCTTTAATAAAAAAAAAAACCCTCCCAGGAAGACTACTCCACTCTAGATGTCATGTAGGAAATTCCCCAACTTTTCCCAGCTACGTGAGAATCGATATACTGCTCAGACTTAGCCGCACGACGACGTTTAGTCAAACAAAAGCTTGATTTCATTTATTCCTTGGCTGAGCCTCCAGCTAGAAGTGCACTGTTACATGAAAAGTTTAAAGAAAGAAAATAAAAAATAGCACAGATTGTCTCTTGGCCTGAAGGAAAAAGTTAAAGGGAGTCAACTCTCAGGCCAAAAGACACAATGGGCTTGGAGGAACAGAGAAAATTTCCCAGAATCCCCAGGGCTGCCTCAGCCATTTTCGCTTAATGATGCACTACTGCAGCAGAGTCGGCTGGGTACTGAGAGTCGTTGGAAATATTGCAGTATTAAAATTCATACTCTCCATGTCTGCTCGGTGCTCCTCTGGCCGCTGGCTTCACTTGACGAAAGTGGGGCGTGACTCCCAGTCATTGCAGCCGAAGGCCGTTTCTTAACCTACGCAGTGAACTCAGCTCAACGGGAAAAAGTCACTCGGCACTGTCACAGAGGGACAGGTTTTCACATTATCACGTGCCGCGGACCAGAGATGGTCGCTGCAACTTGGCTGCTGCGAATGCCAGTGATGCAGTGCCCAGGAAAATACAGCATACCGCTTAGCGACATCTGCCTCCTGGGGTTGCGGCGATACCGAGAAATTCAAACATTATTAAAGAACGGCGAGGGGGGGATGTGGTGGGCGGAACCTGGGCATCACGTGAGCTTTATTTGGGGCGCTATGCTGATGCAGAATCAAATGGGCCGATTCCCCAAGGTGCGTGTACCAGCAGTGGAACCCGACAATGCGTTGTTGTATCCCTGCTGGGCATTTTTCGGGTCATCGTGACCCCCAAGATGAGAGGACGAGATGGCGTGCTTAACTGCCCGAGGAGGACACGAGATGAAAATGTGATATGATCACACGCAGGGAAAAATAGTCCATAGGAATCGGCAGCTCTGTATGCCTGTGGAGGACGGACTGAGGGCCTGAAGTTAAAGTGTTCTCGGGGCCACCTGGCACAGAACGTTAGCCTCTGACAGCCTCGACTCAACAGCACGGGGACGTATGCCTGATTACCTCTTCAATCATACTTCCTGAGAGTTTTTTTTTTTTTTTCTCTCCCCCTGCTCAGCCTCGCTGACCTTGGGGAGCCTCTGAAAGGGGAGAGCAAATATTGACAAACATATAAATTCTGAAGGGTAGGCCTCGACGCTCTGTCATTTTGAGATGTGAGCTCGCAGAGTTATTTTGACACACCACATTGAATTCCGGGGATGTATTTGCACAACGCTGTGCAAAAAAAAAATACAGACATAAGGACCTGATAAGAGGGAGCTTTGAACCTAATGATACATACAAATGAACAGACATACTTCATTGTAGCCTTGTATAAAATAATATACTTAGATTGTTTCACCAGCAAAAAAGCTAAAAATAACAGGGATGAAGAGAAATTGCAGTCTGAATGTGTTTTGTATTATTTCTTACTCTAACCCAATTGTACTATTGACTGGGAAAAAATAGTAATTCTTCTGGTCAAACCTCAGCAGGGAAACACTTTTGGCACCATTTCCTTTTCGAAGCGTTTCATCCATCATTGAGGCGTATCGATGTGGATGAGAGCATAAAGCGCAGGACTCAACCGGAACGCAGAAGTCGAGAAACGCAGATATTAGCTGAGCAAGCTTCAGGCGGAGTTCATCGTTATGAATCTTTAAAGGCATATTTCACAACCTGAACCACGCACGGCTCATTAAATCGATCTGGTGGCATGGGGGTCACATCAGAGGATGCGTCAGATTCAACACGAAAAATAGCCTTGGGTGTGGCCGTCACCTGACAGGATAAAAAACACATGCAACACCCTCTGGTATGTATGCAGCAGGAATGCAGCAGTTCATGACGGAGGAAATGCTCCACGCACTCAGCAGAAAAGGACTGAGATGAGCAGGTGAAGAGCGATGGGCTTTGACTGGAGTTGATTCACTTAAGGGGTCCAGACTTTTGAAGTTAACTCTTCAGTTGAAGTTTTTTTTTTGAAGCGCTTGATCTGGTTCTCTTTCTGCTGCGAACGGGCACCCCCGCGGTAAAGTCATCATGGCTTGCCCGTTTTCAAAGAGGCGGTGGATTGGCGGTAAAAGTGGGGGCTAGCTTTCCTATCCTGGTGCTGTACTCGTCTCTCCCGCGATGCAGAGTGCGGGACAAAACAGAGAAGCCCAGCCGCGCACATTACCTCTTCCAGGTTCATTTCGTCTGGGCTGTCCCACAGCTTGATGAACTTCCCGCCTCTCTGCTTCTTCAAAGGAACCACCACGATGTAATATCCCCTGAAGAAGCATGAGACAGCAGGGGGGTTAGGGGGGACCATGAGAGAGTCTCGTTCCTGAATGCGGGAGGATCTCGGGCAGCCTTGTCAACATTAACGTTTTTCATTGTGTAATCCACACTGAATAACTACATCGGTTATGAGCAAAACGTGGGTAACGGAAACCAAAACCACGCAGTGGTCATAATAATCAGAAGGAAATATGATTTTTGTATTTAAACATGATCGATTTAAGTCTACTGGCACATCCCAGCAAGGCCGCGTGGGCTAATTGGGCATCTCCATGTGAGATTAAATTTAAAATGATCTTTAATCGAGCAATTCTGAGATAATAACACCGCTGGAGCCCCTGTCTGCTGGCTGGATGCTGTATGAGCGCTGACTTCACAAAGTCAATATGGCGGGTAATGGCGAATTAATTAGCCCGCATCCTGGAGGCGGCGTCCAGCTGATCTATAGCAGATTAAAACAAGAGGTCACACTTGGAAAGGCGTCATGGCTGACTCTGGCCTGAAGCTACCATGAGGGTGTCAACAGTGACACATCAAAGTTTTCCCCCCACAGTTTCATTGGATTTCATAGACATTTTTCTTTTTTTGTTGCAAAGCATGGAAAACAAGCCGGTAAGTCAAGCATGCATTCAATGCCAATACAAATGGAGGTCAGCAATCCAGTGAAGCACATTTGAGTAGAGGTGCAGAGCGCAAGAGATAAGTGAGGAACAAGCTGGAGACGCCATTAGGCTTTGAGCTAAAATGGTTGTGACAAATGCCATGGCTTGAGTCCTCTCATAGAACCTGTCAGCTAGCTGTATCTGGCACTCACTTGACTTTCTCAGTGGTCTCCACTGCCGGGAGCTCCACAGTCAACATGCCGTCCGAGTTGGTCTTGCCAATCAGAAAGGGCTTCGTCCGCAGTACGTCGGGAGCCGTCATGGTGGTGACCCGGTGCTGCAGCCCACCGGCACTGTTGCCGCGGTTCGTCAGCAGGAAGGAATACTGCGTATCTGGCTGCAGGTTGGTGATGAGCTTCTGAGTCAGCTTGCCGTCCACCTCTACGCTCTGCCCATTGTCGTAGAGGATCTGTGAGGAAAGGAGGTGTCAAAAACGGTCAACGGAATATTTGCTGGCGTTATACCAACTATGTAGCAATAACTATTATGCCCATCCATCCATTGTTTTTATACCCGTACTCAAAGGAAACACCACGATGACACGGGGAGAACTTGCAAACTCTACAAACACGGGGCTAAGGCAAAGACCCAAACCCTGATCCCATGGGTGTGAGGAAACAGTGCTAATCACTGCACCACCGTGCCACCATACTGGCCCTTAAATATGACTACGGAATGGATAAGGATATAAACCAAATGGATGGCTGGGGAGAATTTAATGTTGCAAAACATTTATACGTAAATGCATGGTTGGGCTGTATCATACAAAATGCGGATTCTTTCATGTTTACTTTTCCAGTACAAAGACAGGAAAGTGGACTGTTGAGACAGTCATCGTGTGGAGCAGCTGGATGAAGAACGCTCACCGTGAACAGCTGAGCTGGGTTGTAGTTCTCGTGCGTCTCCCATGTCAGCAGCACCGATGTCTTCATGACAGCTTTCACGCGGAAATTTTTTGCGAACACTGCTAAAAGAAAGGCCACGCAGGCGGTTTAGGCACGTCGCTAGCACCCGGCAGCGCTCAACGGTTTGCCTTGAGACCCACGCCTTACCTTACCTTCCATGTTCAGCCCTGTACGGGAGCTGTTACCGTTGTTTCCAGTCTACTTGTCTCTGACTTCACTCTTACCTTGTCAGCACCAGCGAACCTTCCTTTTAAAAAGTCAGCTGACTAAACAGAAGGAATAGCCCTGATCATGCCATACCTTGACAGCAGAGTCATGAATACCAAGCTACCTAAGAGCACCGCTGAAATCTTACTGTCTTTGCTGGGGAGGGGGGGGCACACAAGGGTGAGGGGGGATCCTACCTTGTTTCAGAGGTTGTGTCCTCAACTGGACACTTGGGCTATAGGGGCCGGAGCCCTTGCTGGTAAAGGCGCACACTTTAACATCATAAATGGTGTCTGGATTTAGGCCATCGAGAGTCGTGGAGGACTGGGGGGCCATGACAATGAACTCGGTGGGGCTCCGGGGGTTGTTGATGTCCTTGTACTGCAGGCCATACTTGATGATGCGGCCGTTGCGCTCGGCGAGCGGTAGGGGTTGCCAGGAGAGCTGAGCGCTAGTAGCGCTGGCACTCTCCACATGGATGCCCCGGGGGTAGCTGGCAGGCCTGTCCTCGGGCGTGGCAACCTCCCTGACCGCCTCCGCTCCGAAGCCCACCCTGTTCTGGGCCGACAGGAGGAAGATGTAGGACGCGCCTCTGTGGATTTTGTTGATGGTGTAGTGGTTCTCCCGCTCCGGGAAGTCAACCGTAGCTAGAGAGTCCACATCTTTGCGGCCGAACTTCAGGCGATATCCTTGCAGGGGGCCAAAGGTGTTTGGTGGAGGGTGCCATTGTAGCAATGCAGTGCCCATATTGGTGACACTCACCATGAATCTCGGCTTCTCCGGCACTGGAATGAAAGCGGCAGTAAATTACGATTAAGGGGCCGTGACATTAATACCCTGTACCGGTACTAGCTTGAGGGAACCCTGAGCATCCACTATGATGTTTCCTCCTGATGCTGAGGACTAAAATGCCCTTCCGTTCGCCGCCTATCCCCATTAACACAGTGAAAATGTCAGTTAACGCACCAATCATTGCCCGGAATCACAACATTGACCAGCTCAAGGGCGAACAGCTTACTTGACGTGCTTCACACCGCAGGGAGATGCCTCTTCACGTACCTGCGCCCTTTGTGGTGACCAGCTTGGGTCTGCTGCGAGCCCCGTCACCTTTGGTTGTGTATGCGCCAACTGACACAGAGTATGTCGTTTCGGGCTGGAGGTCAGAGATGACCGTCTCCTGTCGAACAAACGCGATGGAGAGCACAGGCTTTAACATCAATGCACGTGTCATCCCACCACATTATATATCTGCTATATAAATAAAAACTCAAAAAAAAGCTCAGTACACGATGCACAGCATTTCATCCATTCAGTTAAAAGATCATATCTGGGGCAAATGCATTAATGCTTATGCATCCCAAAGGTGACTTTAATAAATTAGGTTATTCACAAATTACACAAAAGGGAACATTACTGATTAAATGTTGAGATCTGCTCCAGTGTATCTAAATCACAGCATGCGTGCGATCACACGGAGGTCGTCGAGGTCACTCGCGCTGGCCTGTTCATGCTAGGCCACTTGCACGCTCTCTGCCACTTCCATGACAACTACACAGCGCCCCCCTACTGCCTGCCCGCATGGCACTTTTACCCAGCCCGACATAGCTGTCCTTATGAAAATGGTGTTTTAGAGAGTCATGCTGCTGGTACCCTGTACAGGAGACTCATGCGGGTCAAGGCTCGTTTTACAGAGTCAGGGTGCGTATTACGGAGGGGTGCAGGTGTGGGCAGGAGTGAACGGATGGCCACAGAATGGTGGTGCAGCGGCCAAAAAACGTAACTCTCTATGACGGACAAGCCCGGGAACCGTCACACACTCGCGTTCACAATTTAACCCTGTGGAAGTCATTTTTGTTTTTATTATTATTATTATTATTATTCTTATTTTTACTCACATGATCAGCTGCGTCATCGTATGACCACTGGTGGGAGATGATGGAGAGAATAAAACAGAAGGAAATTAGTAAAGCTGTATGTGGCTAAAAACAAGATATGCAAATAAAGCAAAGAAAACAAAGGAGGCTGCAGAAGGTAAATAGATGCATTTTGGCCGTAGGAGAAACTGCAACTCAAACAGTCTTGTTTTTCCCCAGATAATGTCACTTTAATAGCAATATCTAGACAACAATTCAGCATATTCATCCCTTTTCCTGCAGCCCTTTATTCACAGTAAACACAGACACAAATTTTCTGGCTTTATTTTCTGTTTTCTCTGACACACGGAGACCTGAATTTGTCTTATCTGTCAGACAAGATCAATTTTAAGTGAATTAAAATATCTTTTACAAATGGCAAGTCAGGTGAGCTTATTCAGGTGTTATATGGTGTGGTAAACATTGACTACATGTGATATAACCTTATATATAAACATTAAAGATATTACAGAAAGACCAATGGACTAGGTCAAGGATATGGAACCATAGTGGATGGATGCTGAACCAGGTTCTTGACACCTTAAATGTGTATAAACAAACTGTATATATCAGCAAAATTGCACCCTGGGTATGTTGTGCTATGCATCCTAAAAGGTCAGAGCAAGGTGAATCAGACAGGAAGAAGTGGTTGGCTACCTGCATGTCATCAATCAGGATGTCCTTGATGACGGACTGTCCGACAGGCTCCTCATTTAGCATCCGGACGTAGTGCACTTGGTAACCGCGGATCTGACCGTGTTGCTTGCTGGGATCGGGAGAGCGCCAGATCACCTTAACGCACGTGGCGTTGAGCGCCTCCACCTCGACTTTACGAGGCGGACCGCTGGGAACTGAGGGGACACCACGGGACAAAATAACGGTCAAGACGGAGGCCGCCGCTGCTGCCGCGGCCAACCGCGAGACAGCTGAGTATGGCAAAACCAGAAAGGCAATTCAAAAGGCAGCTATCGCGAGTATCGAATGACACCGAATGGAAAGAATAAAAAAACAAAAATGCCCCCAAAAAGGTCTGACATTTTAAAAGACATCAAAAGTGAGACTGCGTGTGGATTAAAAAAATGGAATAAAAATGTAATTAGCAAAAAAAAAAAGAAGAAAAGACTGAAAAGAAGCCAAGGTGGATGCTTTGGCAAGCAAAGCATCCTGAAAGAGTTTGGCAAATTTGATTTGCTTAAAAGGATAGTTTTTTGAAAAATTATCAAAAAGTAATCTTTCCGTCCAGGTGTCCCACTTTCCTCTCAGTTAAAAAGAGTAAACAATGAAGAAAAAGGATACATCACTTTTGTCCACTTTTGTAGCTGGTACATTCAGAGGGTTAAAAGAAGAAAATTGCTCGATTCCACTTAAAGAGCTGTGAAGGGGCGCCAAGAAATAATACTCAGCTCTAAAAGTTTGAAAAATTAATTGGTTAAAAAGTAGGGAAAGGGATAGACTCGAGTTAGTGGTTTGGGGATGTATAGGGCAGCCAGGGTCCAGCCAGGTGGAAGGAGGTGGGGGTTGCGGGGGGCGGGGGCAGAGGGTCGGAGGAGTCACAGCAGAGTCTGAACGTGGAGGGGGGAGGGTTAAGCTAGACGGATGTTCGAGGTGCAGGACGTACCGTCCTCCTCAGTGCGGATGAGCAGGGGCAGGCTCTCGGGGCCGGGACCAGCCTGTGTATGGGCGCTGACAGTCACGCGGTACTCTGTCCATTTATTCAGGTTTTCCAGCAGGAACCGAGAGCTTTCAGGGGGCGCGCGAGCAGTTTGGCGGGGGGCCACGTCCTCTCCGGCAGCCATGGCATACTGGATGGTGTACTTGGTAACGATCCCGTTGCGTGACTCCGCTGGAGGTGGCTGCCAACTTACCAGGATGCTGGTGGAGCTGGGACTAGTACAGTGGACATCCTGGGGAGGCGCCGAGGGCTCTGATTGGGTCGTTGTGAGACCGCAGGATTTTTTGTTTTTGTTCGTTCGTTTGTTTTCGTTTGTTTTGTTTTGGTATCGGTAACAAGGGCATGTTGAAGCAACAGAGGGTTTTGATGTGATGGTGGAAGCGAACGAATGGAAAAGAAAAGGGGAAAACATAAAATGAAAACAAAGTACTAATATCTGAAATATGCCGTCGAGCAAATGAAACCAAAACTCAAGTATTAACATGACAGGAAAAAAAATATGAACACGATGACATGTCAACAACGTTACTGATGTTATGAACAAAGATAAAGAGCTTGACAGTGTGTTACAGGGAAGGTAATGTGTTAAAAAAGACCTATATCACCAACATATAACTTACCTTTTCTGAATAAAGCAAACATCGACCTCGCTAATGGCTTCCTCTTTTTTCTGCAGCAAAAGACTCGCCAAAGGCTGATGCCTAATAGACTTTAGTGGGTTTATTACTGCCAATGGGATTAAAGTAACTAGCTAGCTAGCTAACTAACTAACTCACAACTTTTACCACCCTTATACAATTTAAAACTTATAAACACATCCAAAAAGAAATCCTATTCATGGTTTTATTATCCTTCTGATATACTAAATTATCTATTTACTATTATAATTATCCTACAAATATTCTACGAAAAATCTGTGTCCTTTAGAATATCTTAGCATAGACGCTCCCCAGGTTACTATGGTCTGTGTTACAATATTTTGAATTTGCAATGGGTAAATGTTTTTCACATTCAGTACATTATTCAATAAATTACAAGAAATACAATTTATTATAAAATAGGCTATATGTTAATGATTTTGCCCAGCTGTAAGCTAATGTAAGTGTAATGTTTAAGGTAGGCTAGGCTAGGCTATGATGTTTGTTAGGTGACGTGTACTGTATTAAAATGCATGTTTGCGTTACGATATCTTTGCCTTATGATAGGTTTATCGGAATGTAACCCCATCATAACCTGGGGAGAGGCTGTACTAAAACTGCTAAAAAACAAAAGGCATTTAACACAACAGCATTCCTTAAAGGGGAACCCCACCTAAAAATGATATTATTATGATTCATTATGCATAATCAGGAACTTGTACTATACTCTCACAAAATACAGAACCGGCTATTTGTTTTATATATTAATTCATTAATTTCATCTAGAAATAGTAGTTTTTTTTGTGTATGTGCCAACACAACCTCAAATGATTTCATCATAGACATAAAATTATCAAATTTTGGTGGTCCTCCCCTTTAAAAGTCTTGTCATCACTCCGCCATGCAGACCATTTTTATAAAGTAAAACTTACTAATAGTTTGGGAACCTCCATATTTCCATGGGTACCAGGTTGGACTCTACTTGAGCTTTCGACCTTGACTTGTACCCACCTGTCCTGATCTTTTCTAAACAGATCTCAGATTTATTTAAAAAATATTTACAATACTAACATCTTTAATTTCATTACTGCTGGAACACATGCCATTTACTGATGACTAGGCCAAAATACAATTCTGGCAGAGGTATAGGGACTTAAATATCTTTTACAATAAACCTGAGGTCTTCTAATATGAAATATGTGTTTGAGCTTTCTCTCTGAAACACTTCCATTAAGACGATTAACCAGATTTTATATTAGACACAGACAAACTAGCCAATTTAATACTGAATGGCTTTTAGTCGTTTTTGATTGAATGCTCAACCACATTAACATGAATATAATATGACATATATATTTATTTAAGTCAGACACACGCGTACACACAC
>JAABNX020000057.1:2984049-3013693 GCA_015163995.2 Mormyrus lacerda
CCCCCCCCCCCCCCCCCCCCCCCCCCCCCCCCCCCCCCCCCCCCCCCCCCCCCCCCCCCCCCCCCCACGAATACATGGACAAAGGTGCAGAAGATGAGAGGACACCGAGAATGAATAATTTCATTCTGTGGACATTAGTTCAGCACTCTTACCTCTTATTGGTGTACCACCTGGGTGGATAATATGAATGCAAATAAGATTAGAAAGAAGAGGCATTAGTACGAGAAGAAGGGAGCCGGGACTTTGGAAGAAGAATCAAATTAGATTTAACAGAGTAAGTCAAATAAGCTACTCAGAAGGAAGAGAGACAGAGAGAGCTGGGTTCACTCTATTGGCACAACAAGGTTATCAGAGATAGTAGTAGGAGGTCAGAGAGCAAGATGTACACTGCTGTCCCACAAGGAAGGACATTTTGGTAGAGGCATGACCTCTGAGGAATCGTTTACTAGGGAGAAACGGCAAAGATCTGAGAGGAGAAGGGGAGGGGGCTGTCCGGAAGCCTTCGGCCGACAGCCTTTACCGTAAAAACCATAATATAGGGGCTCGCCACTTTTACAGCATCCTGGTGAACAGCTGCTGACGAACACCGATAGTGGGATATTCACCAGGGAGGTGGGTGAGCGAGTGGGTGAGTGGGTGAGTGAGGTGGGTACCATACAGGTGGAGGCAGACAGGGGGGTGCTACCGTATAGACTGGAATAAGGCGTCTGTTTTGGGATCCCAGTGGCATTTGGGTTCTCTATACAGGAGTGTCTATTGGCTGGCACAAAAAGTGTGTGGGGGGGGTAGGGGGATTGTGTGCCTCCGTAGCTATCAGGTGACGCCACTATCTGTTAGTAAAATACATGCCATGCATTTTAATAATAAGTTTGAACATGAAAATTAGTGGGGGTGAGGTGTGCTTCAGAACTAAGCACTTACCAAAGGACTCTGGAGATTTAAATACGGAGAGAAGAAAAACAGCATAAGAATATCATTATATTCTTGAGTAATCTGGTACATAGCTTGCAGAGTTAATGCTTATTATAGTCTATTTCACACGCTGATAAAAATGTCTTACTCTTACACGAAAAAAAAAGATCTAATTACACAGTTCTGCTGACAACAATGAAAAGGCAGGTTAACAAGACGAATTAACATCACAGGACAAGGGCTGAGGATTCTGGGAGCAGACAGACGATCAGACGGCTCCGGCTGTATTATGGCTGCTACCAGAGGCAGTCTCAGCGGACACAAGAGCCAGCGGGGAAGCCACAGTGCTTACTCTTAGGAGTTCGCTCTGAATACTTAGTTATCTAAAGAAGAATTTCCCGATACGATCCTCGGGGACCCACAAGCAATCCACGTTTTTGCTCCCTCCCAGCTCACTGACGGGAGCTGGCAAGGAGCAAAAATGTGTACTGTCTTGCAGAGGGATCAAAAACATGGACTGGCGGCGGGTCCCCGAGGACCGGATCAGGACACTCTGATATAAAGAAATATTAATATAGAGCAGGAGCTGAAGGGTCGGGAGGAAGGATACTTAGGCACATAATATGCAGAGAGAGTCAGAGACTGGAATCTACACCAAAAACAGGGGACCGTAAATCCAAAAGGCGTCAGAGGACCGGGGATAGCTACTCAGCGACCTCACACACTACTGTGGCTACTTTGTTTGGGGGGGGGGGAGGGGGATGTTCCGCTCAAAAAAAAAAACAGGACCATGGTTTTCGATCGCGTTAGTCAAGACGAGTTCTCATTAGTTTCATTTGAGGGGAGAAACAAAACCAAGTATAATGTATTAGTGTGAGGGGAACGTTAGGATCCACAATTTTTTGTTAAAATGCTGGAAAACTGCCATGGGTTCTGTGTTCCATTAGACAATTAGTCTGTTTTCATGGGATGGCTAAAAACAGAAGATACAGCATTGTGAAATTGAAATGAGGCCCAATGTCTGCGTTATTTTTTTTTTGAAAATCAAAAAAAACGTAAATAACTTAACGTAAATAACTTAAAGGGGCGGAAAATGGATCCATTGTAAATTATCTAAAGAAAAACAAAACAACTAATAGAAAATACAGTCACAGCAGTGAGCAATGTGGAATATAACTGGAGACAGAACGGGAAACGACAGTCAACAGGACGTGACGGGACGAGAGACGAGGAAGACACAGATCGACTAAGAGGCAGGAAATTACATCATCGGCTAGGGATCAAAAAGGCCGGAAGAAGAGCACAAGAGTACACCAATGTGAACGGAGGAGCGACAGCGAGGAAGGGGCCCTCAGCCTGAGAGGGGCAGCGGGGGCACCCTACCTGAGCGCAGCTGCTTGATGCGCCCATTGTTGTTGCTGGTGTTGACGGGCAGGAAGTCCTTGAACCAGGAGATCTCGGGGTCGGGGTTGCCGCTGGCGGCGCACAGCATAGTGGCCGTGCGCGTCCGCTCCACCACCTTCAGCTGGGGACCCATGTCTATGATGGGAAAACCCGGAGGGAGCTGGTCCTCTGAAATACAGGAGACCAGGCAAAGATCACGGACCGCCCTCACGCCCCCTTGCTGGCTGCTGACCAAAATTGTCTGGGGCATGTAATCAACCCCAACCCCAAAGACAGACTGTAACATGTATAATTAATGCTGAAAGATGTCGTTAAATTACTGTAAATGTGCACAATGTATTCTTTTATTCTTTTATACAACCAAAATAAAATCCATTTGTCAATTTATTGTTTCGGAGGACAGGACACAAGGGAGGGGACACCCTAGATGGGACACCAGTCTGTCACGAGGCACTCAGTGACACACACACGGTCAGACAACACTGGAAAAGAAGAGACACCAATTCAACCGAACCCGCAACCTCGGCGGTATCAGGCTGCATTGCTGCATCACATCCTATAATAAATGGCCTTATGAAACAGTATACCAGCAAAAACAGGTAAAAACTTTTCACCCATGAAAATTCACAGAAGCTATGTACAGATTACGAATTAGATTTTATATTTTCCTATTGCCATATGTTTTTCTGCAGAGTTTTTCTGCTTTAATTAGCCTTTCCACAGTGAAACATTAATTTGCTTGATCACCCATTTTATATTTTCATCGCCGACTCAAAACCTGTGTGGGAAGCTTTAGTTCTGGGCATAAGCACTCATTGTAGTCCGACCGGTGATGTAAAATGGTCACCCGGGCCGCGAGCAGCATTCCGGTGCGAGTTCCCACTCAGGGTGAGTCATCACCAGCAAGGAAAGCCACAGCCACAACAGCAAGAGCCCCTGTACTCCAATCATGATGCGAACCACTTAGACCGGCCTCTCGCATCTCGACAACTCGCCCGCCCACCGCTGCCACCAGTCAGCCGGCGTTGAGAAAAAAAAAAAAGTAAACAGACCCAACTTCCGAACTTTAGTCCATTGCTTATTGTAGAAGTGGCAAAATGCACCACGGCATGTCAGTACCCAAGAGAACAGTACATCGCTTTAGAAAACGGCAAATACGGCTCCGTCTGCTCCTTGCTCGTCCGATTCATCCTTTTGAAAGTGTTAAAATTTCCTAAGGTAAAGTAAGGCAAGGGCGGCCGGGTCCTGTCACACACCGTAGTCAGGCTGACGAATTGAGCTCTTTTTTGTGCTTAATTAGCCTCTGACACCCGGCAGTTTATGTCTGATGCACCTTCTGCTCCCTTTAGCCCTGAGTGACCGATATAAACTGGCTTCGTCACGTTTACCAGAACTTCAGGTTCATGAATGAAATGAACATCAGCTGGAATCCCAAAAAAGGAGAAGCGGAACGAGACCAAGGGAGAGACAAAATAATGGCTTCATTGTTGATCCCAGAAAGGTTCTTGGCAGATTCCTGGCAGAGGTGGAAAGTTCAGGTGCGGAAAGTTCAAACCCAGACCAAAGTTTTCTTCCAACCAACCAGCCAAATACTCTGTTACTGTGACTATTCATGTTCAACTGGTTGGTTGAAACAAAACTTTGGTCTGGATTTTTGCTTTTTGAACCTAAACTCTCCACCTCTGATTCCTGGCTCATTGCATCCCTCTACTTTTTCAAGATTTATAGATGATAGATTGATGGAAAGGGTTTCTAATCATGTGACATCCAACCAGCCAAACTGAGACGGACAGCTCCTTAAAAATCCTGTCTAGCAATTTCTTTCAGGGCTCTTGTGACTCTGTGTTAAATTAGTATTTGGAGATCTGCTTCCAGCACAGTATTTTAATCACGGTGATTGTTCACAGAAGGTCAGTATTCCCCTTTTTTGCAACTTTTCTTGGACATCAGGAGTGTGTGAGAGAAACCACAGCATCGAGGACCCTGAATCCCTTTTCGATGTTACAGATTTTGTCATGCAACGCTGACAGAGGAATAATTTAAAAAGCAAAGATGCATTACTCCGTCGCAACACGGAGTTGCGCAGCCTAATATCAGCCTAACGAGCCTAAATGTCAAACGCGATATTAGTCAAGGCAATCAAACGACATTCACATGGCATTTTTAATTTTGATGAGAAGTTCAATACTGTTGTTTTGAACGAGCCACATTGGTTCCTTCAGCATGATTAATCAAAGGCAGGGGGGAAAAATGTAACAAAAATAAATTAAAAAACGAAATCCTAAACCATGAACCATAGCCTGCTGAGCAGTTTATGACTGAAAGCAGGAATGCTGAGAGTATCTGTGGCTCGCTCTGGACGCAGGACTACCTTAATAAAAGTGAGCATTTCACACATCAGTGCAAACTCCGCCTTCCTATCCAGGTGAAGGCACGGTGACCCCGCATGACCAGAGCAGCACGTGGTTCCTCCCTTTCTGCAGATTATGCAAGCGGCAATTTCCAGCGACGCTGCTGGCTACACAGACCGCTAACGTCTTGAGTCGCAATCAATCAACCGCACAGATGCATCCGAGAATGTGGAAAGATAGAGTTTTGAGGGAAAAAAAAAGAAAACAGAATTTTCTAAGGACAGCGGAACAACTGTCTGTCAAACTTTAGGGGTGTCTGAGTCATGGCATCACAGTTACAAACAGTAAGCCAGTTAATGAAATATATATTTTATGAGTTACCTATTACAAAGTTTAACAGTCTATGCCCAATCTATATCTAGCATGTGTGGTATAATACATAATGTACTTATACACGTATTTATATCTTCCACCTGCTACTATTGGTGTTTTGTGAGACAGCAACTCTTATCCAATGCAGTGTCACTGCGAGCCTGAAATCTATCCCATAATGCACAGGGAATGAGGCAGGATGTACCATAGATAGACTGCCTGTCAATCACTTATATTTGACAACCACAGATGTAAAATTGCTGGAATAACAGCAAGGGTACCACAGCTACCTAATACCATTTTCCATGTAGTGATATGAACATTTTTGTCATTGAAGATAAATGATCACTGATTGATGATTATTAAAGGGGTACAATGATCAATTATTGAGGCTGTAAAAAAAGTCGACGGATAGCTACCATTAACACAGCCGTGAATTTAACATGGCTGTGATGATGGAAAAAGAAAATCAATCGAGAAGGTTGGCAGTATAAAAGCATCTGATCCGTGGCAGCTTGAAGGTCAGGCCCGTAGAAGAGAGTCGGCTGAAACCCACAAGGGTCGAAAGGAGCCTTCTTTGACGTGACAGCGATCGGCAGCCCGAGAAGCGGTTTAAACAGCACAGCAGATCGCTCGGAGGCCGGCCCCTTGACCTCCTAGCCTCGCCGTTAAATAAACACGCAAGGCACAAAGCGGCCACAGACGCGTGGCTTCGCTATATGCACGTCGCACACATTTTCACTTCACTCACAATGCCAAGGCTCACAGTAAAACATGATCGATATCGACTAAAATGCTCTTCGTGCTACTGGTATCCCACAACGCCGGCATTCCTCCCAGTAGTGGCATCCCAGACTAAATACGAAGCCGATAAATGGGGATAAACCGAAGGATCAGTGGAGGACGAGCTCTCGGCTACGACGAGCGTCAGCTGGAATCACAAAAAAAAAAGGTGGAATGAGACAGAGAAAGTGGCAAAACAACGGGTTCGTTGTTGATCCCGGGAAGACTCCGGTGCCCTGTGATTCCCGGGAGCAGTGGACTGTCTGCGACTTCCTGAGGTCCGGATTTGGAAACAGTGCAATGCTTGGAGAAATACCTGTGCAGGGGGTCATGTAGGCTGATTTTAATTGTACAGGTGCAGTGTCATTTTCAACGCTTGGAAAAACCGACCCACTGCTAATCAGAGTCTTTAATTATATTTTTCTAATCATTATGCATCATGTTCAGAGCTGGGCCTGCCATCTGCCCTCAGGGTGTCCTTCCACATCCCTCTGCTGTCCGGCCATAAAAACTAATGAGGGAGTCAAGGCTGGGGGAGCACCATCGCCGCGGCGACACCCACTCGAGCGAGGAGGTCTGGACGGCTCTCACGCGACCCCGAACTGTGGGGGGAGGGGTTCACTTTAGCTAGCAGCGAGGGGGGCGTAAGAGCTGTCGTTATCACTCTTAATGCTATTCAGCAGCAGATCCCATAAGGAATTTATAGCTAGCCTATAAAGGGTCCGGAATCGTAATAAGTACGAAAAATGAATAAATTTAATTTAAACTGTAACAATACATGGTTGTAACTGAATAATTATATGGGCAGAAAAATGAAGGCTAAATCCTGGCTGCTTCTCCATGTACCTGTCGGTTCATCTTCTTCCTGAAGGGTGTTGTGTGCATCTTTGTTTTACTCTAAAAACTACATTCCGTGCAGGTGCTATGCCAGCCATGTAGATGCAGTTTATTTCAAGCCCGTTACATAAATTATACTTGTTGAAATTGTATGAGGATTCTGGGAGATACGTGACTTTTCGCCTCCCGGCGAGGAAATCAGAAGCTTGGCGTCGCTTTGCAATGCAAAATCGGCACGTCTAATCAAGCTGATAACGGCGTTCAGACGGAGAAGCGACCCATTCGCGCGCCAGCCGACCTCCTCGGCGTGCAATTTACGACCCGAGCCGGCCGTGCTCGTAAATGGAAAATTAGAAAATAATGACACTGTCAATGTCCGAAATCGGCAACCTGTTTATTTACGCGGAGGAGCAGGCAGCACAGTGGACCGCAAAGCTGTAATTGAAACACACGCAGTGCTTTGTGTGTCGGAGAAGAAGCATTAAGTGTTATCAGATAAGACTGTTTAGACAAGGAGAGGATGAGGAAGGAGCAGGTGTAACACATCTGTGATGATCAGAAATCCATCCATCCATCACCCATCCATCCATCCAATGGTGGATCCTGGCAAGGGCAAGATAAGCAGTTGTCCACGGTGGCATCCTCTCTATGAGGGCACCAACTTGGCAAACCGGGGGAAGGGGGGGAGGGGTTGCCTAGGGAACCACATGGGCTTAGACCAGCACTCCATTTATCCATAGCCACTTATCCAGTACAGTGATATTGTAAGCCTGGACTCCCAGAAAGCACAGGACAGTAGTCTGT
This sequence comes from Mormyrus lacerda, assembly GCA_015163995.2. Taxonomy (NCBI): domain Eukaryota; kingdom Metazoa; phylum Chordata; class Actinopteri; order Osteoglossiformes; family Mormyridae; genus Mormyrus; species Mormyrus lacerda. The sequence goes on from JAABNX020000057.1 coordinate 2,991,513, forward strand.
GAATGTCCTGGAACATTATCTCTCTCTCTCTCTCTCTCACACACAAACCTTAATCCCTACCCAGCCCTAACCATAACCATAAGTAACCAAACAAAATACAAGAGTATTTTTAGTTTTTTCATAGCAGTCACTGATTTTTATAAAAATAGAGTTTTCCCTTATGGAGACCATAAGGGACATTTTGGCCCCCAAATGTGATCTATGCAAACCCCCCCCCCCCATACACACATTCACACAAACGCCATAAGAATGGGGGGGGGCAGTTTGGACAATTCCAAGGGCCCCAGAGTGACAGGGTTCCTAAGAAGGATGGAACATCACTGGGTTGGTCCAGGTTGGTTTGGACTGGGGGTCCAGTGTGATATGCTTTCATGAGGCACAAAATCTCTAGCGCTGTCCCTGCACACACTATCACATCACCAAGGAAACACTGAGACCCCGATTGCCTTAAACTAATGTTCCCCAATCTGGACCCAATTCCCTAAGGGGCTCGGAGAGATCAAAAACATGGACTGGCTGTAGGTCCCTGAGGACCGGATTGGGAAACACTGATACACAGTACACGAGATGTTATAGGAGACTGGAGTATAGACAGGAAAGCCGCAGAAACACAGGGCAAACATATAAACATGCAACCCTGAAGGTGACAAGACTAGGGTGCCTCCCAGACCCAGTGCACCACTGAGACAGACACCTTGCCACCTGAAGAAATACTGGCATAAAGATTCACCCAGTGAGTGCATGTTTTAAATTTATCATTGAAATGCAGACCCCTTTCCAAGGCCTGCTCATAACACGCATGGCAGCATGGATAAATCAGTTTAGCTCCACAGGAGTAATTGACAGGGAAGTGGAAATCATTGTAGGAAATCTATCTAGTCCAGTAAAGACTTTTTGCAGTTAATAACTCATTATGTTTGCCAAGTTGGAAAACGAGTTCATTTAACAACCGCCAAACCCAGGAAAGTTACACCAGACTGAGGTGTTGCTAATTGCAGGGCACACTGGCAAAGTGTTATTAAAACTGCTTATCATCATAATATTAGCAAGTTAACACAGACCGGTGTAGAGCAGGAGCTGCTTTGCTAGATATAATTTTAACTAGGCAGCTAACTGACCGAATTTTTAATAGTCCATATATTCAGTAAATGAATTCTCTATAAATCTTACTATGAATGAATTTCCTAGATTTATTATACACCTTTTTTATTTGCAAACACATCACGTTCCTTCATCATGAGGGTCAAATTTAATACAATATTTTGCAAATAACAAATGTGAATACAGTTCGCCTGTGCGGAATATAATGGTGAAACCTAATTCACTATGCAAATCGACATAAATATTGTAAAGAGAAAAAAAGAAACATAATTACTACTGCAGTACTGTAGCCTTCTATTATGAAAAAGGATATTATGCAACAAAACATGCAATACAAATATTCCAGTGAATGATAAGAAACTGATTGTATTAATGAATATCTATTTGTGTTTTTACCAATTTTAGAATAGTGTATATTAACACACATACGCACACACACACACACACACACACACACACACACACACACACATTATAGCTGTGTTAAAGGTCAGGTTCACGCACATTTTAGCTGTGTTAAAGGTCAGCACTGAACTTCACATATTTCAATTATGACAATAAATAAAGTTTCATTATAATGATTTTATGTATCATGTGACAGACACTGTCACTCCTTAACCAGGGAAATAAAAACTCTGATTGACTTTACAGATTCTTATTTATAAAAGTCAAACAGTGACAGAGATGCCGGGCATATGAATTATTACCCGCAGAACAACACAAAACAACACACACTCATCTATCTTCCACAAATCCACTATCAACTAAACGTCTGCTTTCCGGGACTGTTCCAGAACGTTCACAGTAATTGCAAAGTTCAGTGGGATCATGCCAGTTCACTGCTAGCTGGAAAGGTTAACATCTGTTCCAGATGTTTCGTGACGCGACAAGCTGGAGAGAGTGAGTGCATATGTATGGAAAAGCGAGCAAGAGGTAGCGGAGATTTCTTGCAGCATGGATATTTTCACTTTATCAGTATTTCTAGTACTCCACGGTAGTTTTTTCATCTGTCTGCAGAAACAGACACATAGAGTTCTCACTTTTTTCAAGCAGGAGGTAATCATTTATGCCGTTTTGATTTTTTTAAATTCCATATTCATGCAATTTGGAGTCCACCGACGGCAGTGCGACTGCAAATCATTTAATTTAACTCAGCGAACGCCTGCATACTGGGATGAAAGAGTTAAAATTCCAATTCAAAAGTCTAATTATTCTTTATTGTTTTTGTTCTGGGTGGGGGGGGGATACTTATTGGCTGAGGAAGCACAAGCGAGGGCGTCTAGAGGGAGCGGCAAGATAAGGATGCTGGTGGGGGGGGGGGAGGGGGGGCTGTCCAGAAAAGGAGGATGAAATGACAGGAGAAAGTCGTCGGTGTGTGAAAATGGGGCTGGGGGCCTGGAATAAATCATTCGATAAATCATTGTCCGGATGCAGATGACACCCCAACTCGGACTAATGCCTGCCAAAGAAGGTAATTTACAGAAGACCGATGCTTGAGCGCACTCATAATCTGGGTTTTCTGCTGGGGATCAGGCCACTGCTGGCACTCGTAGGGGGGGGGGGGGGGGGCATTCCCCGCCCGGTTCTACATCGCCACGCCATGTCCTTCCCGGAGGAAGGGTAGATTCTAGGATTTTTTTTTAGGAGCCACAGTTCATCCAGAAGGGCTGACAATATGCCAAAGATATATTTTGAATCGGTGAGTGACGGGGCAGGTGGCACTCTTGGGACCAATCAGCTTTCAGGTAGGGCCGATTCTCTTGAAGCCCCGACCCTGTAAACACCATGAGGGGCCAACATTATCATTAGCCAATGATATGTTTTGGATCGATGAGTGACAGGGGAGGAGACATTCCGGGGTCCAATCAGCTTTAAGCTAGGGCCAACGCCCCTGTAAACACCCTTGGCTGGAGTACCGCCCTGAAACAGCACCTATACATATCATATACGCCGATGCCGCATCGGGCTTGCCAGCAAAGGTAAATTCCGCTGCTATCTTGTGACGGAGTTCTTACCAGTAGTAGTAGCCTATACACCATAAACAGAAGATGCCGGACTTTTGTGCTGCTTATGGATGTTTTCGCGAAAGAAATGATTAAACTAAACAACAGGAAATAACATTTCACTTCATTTTTTGTCCATAATACATTGTATACATTTAAAATGAATGGTTCTTTTTCATTATAAAAAATATTAGCACATTCATTTGTAATAGAAGTACTATTTACTGTCTACATTAGATCGTCAATATGAAAACCTTCATTTAAAATTTGAGCAAGTATTTCGTATAATGAATACATGTCTGACACTCGTAACTAACCAACCTGCCGTAAAATCGGCTGAAAATACGGTGATTTATGGCGATTTCAATTGTGGATACACCTTCGGTTCAATAGACGCACACGAATTAAGCAGAAGCGGTTGCCCCGTATCACGCATGATCAGCGGTGACCAAGGCGGCATCCAAGTGCATAATGTCCATGGGCAGTGCCCGGACTGGCTTGACACAGGCTCCATCTTAGCAAAAACAAAGGGTCTGGCTTATGGTGGGGGGCGGAGAGGGGCTTATTAACTTAAAATGAAATCGCTGGGCACCGATATCGATTTCCACTTGGTGAAATCATTACTTCTGGCAGCGACGCTGATTTAGAGCTGCGTCAGGAGCTGGGAAATCCTCCGGCGTCCGTGCTGACAGGATGGGGAACCTGGCCCCGCTCCATCTGATGTATTCATCTATAATTTCCCAGGAAATTTAAAAGCAACTCATAATTACGCTTTTGTTTCATCCCTATCAGCATTTTTCTGCCACACATAAGCCCCAGCTAACAATGCGCAGACAGTCAATCTCTTGCCAGCTCCGCGATTTCATTTTTATTTTTTTTTTTAAAAAAAACATCTCCTCCTTTTGTCCCCCTGCTTATTTTTATTTCTTTTGTCTTCCCTTACTTCTCACAATGCAGATGTCACTCTCTCTCAGGTTGGAAGCCGCATTTGGCACATTCAATATTCAAGACTTTGTAATCAGTGAACTTCAGGATTACCTGTGATTGACAGTCAAGGGGAAAAAAAAAAATTCAAAACAGTGTCAGTCTTCATCTATGCAAACACTGAGTTTCCCGGTGGTGCTTTTGCAGTTTAGCACTTCTTAAAATGAAGGAGAAATTTGTAAATGCAGAGTTAATCTCTACGCTCTCGTTTCATCGATATGTCGAAAACATCCAAGTCATCAGGCCAAGTAACATAATATTGAAACTATGCTATTTTAGTGAAATGCGTAGATGACAATTTCAGATCAGGTGTACCTATTGGCAAACCATCCAGGTATATATATATATATATATACTGTATATATATATATATATATATATATTACAGTTTTATGTTTTATGTACAGATATAGAAATATATGTGGAATATGAAAACTATAATAACATATTACAGGGATATTGCGGATAATTCAGTATTCATTATTTTTTGATTCTGTGACAGCATTAGATACATAAGAACTCTGAATTCGCACTTGTAATCTAGGTTTAGAAGAATTAAAGAGATTATATAGCATTAACAAACAACTCAATTATCATTCAGTCAATTAATCAACAAGACAAAGCACAAATGATGAGGAAATTAATGAAGAAAAAGGAGAAAGTCCTGGGATACCAACAGAGTATAAAATAAACTCATTAAAATGAAAGCGTCTAAACATTATGCAAAGTTTAATAACTGTGTCGACTGAGAGGAGAAAAAAGGTTGTATCTTTAGAAATTTCTCTGGAGATCTTCATCTTAAAGAGATATTGATTGTTAGGAGGGAACATATTGAAAACTCCATCTGCCTGCCAAGGTTTTTAACTGAGAAGAGAATAAACTCAGAAAGATATTAAAGTATGAATAACACAAGAAGCGTCAGAATGATTCAAATAGCACTTCAAGAAAATGAAAGGTTAAATCACACTTAGATGACTTTATGAATAATTAACTAAACACAATATTCTTATTAAAATCGCATATACTCTGATACAGTGTGTCCCAGCCCAGTCCTTGGGGACCCTGAGACAGTCCATGTTTTACCGAAAGCTGGGAGGGGGCATGAATGTAGACTGTCTAGGGGAGGGAATGGGGGGGTCAGGGTCGTGGACCAGGTTGGGAACCGTCTTTCTAATATAAGATTCGTTCCAAGATGAACAAAAGTGTGAATGGATGAACTGGGAGGAAAGCCAGTCTGGAGAAGACCTGAGATGCTTGTATTTCATAATTAACAAGGGCATGGAGAGAAACAAGATACAACCAGGATGCGCGGCATTTTAATCGATGTGTTTAACCAACCTGGAGAAGAAACAGCTACGATAATGGAGGAAAAATACTACAGTACTTATCTTTGCACTGGCCTGTATTTACAGAATAGGGCATATCTATTACAGTACACGATTCTTGAATGACTTGTGTATGGCCACCCATGTATAGTCAAGGAGTCGAATTTCTAAAAAAATACTGCTCAGAATAGGTAAAGGCCTACAACAAAAACAGGAAGAGGGAGTGGTAGAACTTCTGAAATTCCTGTTAGACGGACGTTTTTTGTCTCTCGGGGAAAAAGTGAGTTGGTAAGTAAGGCATCGGACAAATCAATCAGTGACTGACACAGTCGAAGGTGGAAGTAGCTGAACTGGACCTGCCATGAACCAACTGGAGTTAATTACAGCGTCCCAGGTGGCTGAAGATACGTCCTTAAAGCTGTGCCACTGATACAAGCCAGCAGATCCTCCTGTAAAGCTTGACCATGTTTAAGCTAAAATGCCAACCATTTTCTAATTCATCTTCAGATGTTCCAAAAATACCCAGGTTAATCTGAAATGTATTCTGCAACCAGTGTTAAAATTTTATTTAAATGATATACGGGAACTAACCAAATATATTTCTGGAAACTTCTGTCACCTAAGGTGAAAAGTTCAATCCTCTTTATTTTTTCGTGATGGTAGTCTCTTAGCCTCCTATGGACCACGGCAGGCATTTCTCAGCGGACAGCCATAGCCTTTATGACGAGAACGCCATGCTGTTGTTGTCCGTCCGTGTGCCTAAATCGGTCGTCGTATTCCATCTCGCAGGGAGACGGCTGTTTGTGCCACACAGAGGTCCTGCCAGCGATCCGCACTCCGCCTTCCGCTTGCACATGGGCACATGGGGCGTTTCCGCCTGGCCGGTGCCAGCGATGACTCTTCACGCAAAGCGGGTAGACACTGGCAGGACACCAGTTACAGCAAACCACTGACTCTATCGACGTGCCAGAAAAGGAACACGGGAGAAACTCGTGGATCATCACCAACATATGTTGAGCACAAAAACATATTCCCGTTGCCTCTGATGGCTGTACAGCAAATTTCTATATTTGAGCTAAGAACCCGTACGGATGAACGTCAGAACAACGCACATCACCCACAAATGAAACGCTAAAATGAACGAAAATAGGCTCTCCCAGTTTTGAGCATTCATTAAGTAACTAAAGATCACCCCGGCATCAATAGGGGCTGCATCGCTTCATGCTGCAACCGCTTCCCCACACAGACTCCCGCTCTCACCGCGGGGACCGGCTTCAGGCAGCCGTTATATTGGATTTACGCCGAGGCACGGAACCTCAGCTCGTTCATTACCTATTCGAATGCGGCGGGGCGGAATAAAAGATCAGTCAATCTGCTATAATTACATTTCTGTTTTGCGAAACATATTAAAAGGCAGGCTTCTGCGACTGCGCTGAATTACTGCCCCGCGGAGATCGTCTTCCTTATAAACCCCCTTGGGACTTCATAATTAACCAAATGTTTTGTTATTAAAACACACACATGCGCGCGCGCACACACACACCCCTTTCCCAGTTTATGCATGAAATTCAGGGAGGCCGTCTTCAACTCTATCAGTTAATCAGCCTCCGTTTTACTTCCCATAAACCTCCTTCGTGACTGAGTGCTGCTCACGTGTCTGTCACCAGCGGCCAAATGGAAGAAGTGGAAAACTGAAAAGGAAAAACTTTACTCTGAAGTTTGCTTGCCTCATAATAACCAATACCTATTGTATTTCTGTATGAAAATGACAAAACCCACTCAGATGTTTTCTCTTTATAAAACAATTCTAAAAGCAATCTCCTATACAAGCAGAGGCTAGTTTGTTATGTAGACCTGCATGCTGTGACAAACAGCCTCCTCCACACAGCCAATCGTGTGGCCGCAGTTGAATAGATACGGCACACAATCAGGGTCAAGTAGCTCACTTACTGTTTGAACAAGGCCACTTAAGATAGCCGGGCTAAGTCATTTCTGATGTAGTATATATATGAGAATGCTATGCTTCCAGTTACTGCCTCATATGCCCTTTGGCCGATTTCACTCAAAGTCAGGAGAGCAAGAATCGATTTATTAATTGATCTGGCCGGATCGCCGATTCACCTCATTGTGTAAAGAGAATGAAAAGCTTCCGTTGAATTTCCCATTCAAGGCCAGGCTCACAGATTCCTCATTCCCGCCTGGTAGAAAACCGGCCCACTGTGAAATCAGTCTCGTTTTATTTTACAGGTCAATTTATCTGAAAAGATAAGGATTCATGGCCTTCGAACATTTTACGGAAAAAAAATCTTAGATGTGTTAAATTTAGATTTTATCTTATACCAAATATTCATATATATCTCAAATATTCATATATGCTTAACACACACACCCACAGTGTCTGTCTGTCTATTTTTGTAATTATATATAATAATATAGCCGTATAATATAAATCGCTACTGTAATGACAGTAATGACGTTCTGGACCTCGTTTCTACCACGTGTTTACAACGGTACTGTGTACGCTGCTGCCGCGGCCTTTCGGAATGGAGACGGCGGCGATCAGGCGCTTGTCCTGAGCCCTATGAGGTGTAAACCTGCAGACACCCTGGACCGGCCACAGTGAGGCGCTCACACATTCCCCCCGCAGGCCGTGGGAGGAGCCCGCAACTCACAGAGGGACGGCCCACATTGAGCTGTAACACTTCCGACAGGGGGCAAAGCATTTGCGTTTCCGTACCGAAATAAATATTCATTATTTAAGAGCTGATCCTTAGTTACATTGTTCATACAGTGCTTCTTAAAGGTACAGTGCTTCTTAAAGATTCAAAAAGACTTTTAATTTGAATTTCTAATAAAGCGCTTCAATGTCCTTTCATAACCCGCTGGCTTCGGGAGGGAATTTAATTTGGTCTCGGAGGGGGTGCCGATGGTGAATCTTGCCCGGGGTACCTCATGGGCTTTGACCCGCGCTGGCAGTATCTACAACAGCGTGCCGTCTGATAGATACAGCCCACGCAGGAGACACGATGAATGAAAGAGTATGTGTGCTTTGAAGGATGGATGGATGGATATGTGGTAATTAAAATATAGGGCATAAGAAAAGGACCAATTAAGCTCAAATAAAGGGGAGGAGAGAGTGAGCTGTCCATCCATACTGGCCACAAAATGCCCATTACATACAGAGTGTGACACTTGAATTGTAAAAATCACGTACAAAAAATCGGCAGGCATATGAAAAGACAGCCCCTGTTTAGCATCTGGTTAAATATACTCCATTAAGCGCCTGTTATCTTGAGCGACACCCTCCATTAAGGTTTTTATTTCCTGTTCATATCAAAAGAAGAATCTGGCGAAATGGAGAGGGGCCTTTGTTTGGACTGACAAAGCCAAAGTTTACATAAGGAAGCAGCTTCGGGTCCATCGATCATTGTCAGCACATGTGACTGCCGATGTTCTGAAAGCTAACAGCGGCTCCCACACATTTCTTAGCACGAAAAACTGCGCACTTGCAGCTGTACCTGTGAATGGATTAACCCCCCCCCTCCAAAACTCCCACTTAAAGTGGCAGTATCTTCTAAGTAAAGAAAGTGTTCGTCTGATTTTATGGAAATGCAGAGCTAGATTTGCCAGGCTGACTCACATCTGCATCATCTCCAGTCAGAGAACGGTTTGGTCTTGACAACAGAGCCCAGGATGAAGTGGAAACTGGTGGTGAATGGCACAGTCTGGTTATAGAGCAGAAATGTGAAGCAAATAGCATCAACTAAACGACTTCCTTGCTTTGCCAAAAATAACAGTCTAACCTGAGTTTTTGATTTACTGAACATTTCTTTGGGGCAAAGTGAACCTACCAGAATTCCCATCTCCGCTGCCACTCTGTGCCAAAATATCTTCCAATTTCTAATAACTGATGGTTAAACAGATACCAATGTGTTTTAATTCTGACAAGTGTTCAGAAAATCAAGTGACAAAAAAAGAGAAACTGCAAATCAGCATTGTATTTTTTTCCAGATAATCTTTAAAGAAAGAGTTCTGAAAAAAAAACAGGAAAAAAACGCCTTACACCTGGCACTGTGTGAACGAGAGAGTGTGCTAATTCCCCCTGATGGTGCCCATGTGGTGATCAGCTGGCGGGGAGAGAGACATATTCACCGCAGGTACATTTAAGGCCGTTGAAGGGAGTCCGGCGTGGCCAGCACTCTGGGGAGACTCAACGTAGGGAGGAAGTGAGGGCGATCGTCAACGGATGCTCCGGTGACACCGTCTGACCTCAGCGCTGACGTCCGCCTGCGGGGAGGGCGCCCCCTACGGCAGACAGACTGGGAGCGCGGTGGTCAGGGGGCCACAGGTAAACCGCCGACTCATTACCATGGCGCTGGGGCTTGGTGCACCAGCATTTGCATGTTAAGTACCGTACGGATTTGCAGACCTTGACACGCCGAGGAAGTTTTCCCCTACAGGGGGCTCATATGCTTGTCATGAAAGTGACAGGCTACCCTCCCAGGCCGGGACGTCGACAGAAGGCTCACTTGCTAGAAATATTTCATAATTAACCTGCCATATGCCTTACACTCGCAAGCAGGAAGGTCAGCGTGCTAAAACACATGCTTTAATTCCATGGGTTGGGCCTGGAAGTGGAATCTTACCATTGTGTATATAAACGAAGAGGTAGGAATTCACCATACAAACGTATTTCATTACAGAACATGCCATTCTCCTTGTTTTTTACCCGGGCCTTATTAAATTCCAGGGATATGGCAGTAATAAGGGAAGTTTTTTCTTCCGGGGGGGGGGGATAGGTAACGTTAACCCCAGCCACATCACTAGCACGCCATTCCATGTTTATTTTAATGCGGACTCGAGGATAATTAACGGCAACAGGCAATCAAGCCGCTTAACGAGAGTACTCCGATATTTCCGGAATTACTGGAAGTCGAGGCCAGTTCAGGTCTCTGCCATTTTACATTGATATTTGTTTGGTAGATTGCTTTTGACCAAAGCAGCGTGAGATTTTTAAACAAAAATGAGTCCCTGGGGCAACTGGAGGGGCTTAAGAGTCTTGCTACAGCGTCTAATGGTGAAATTACTCTGCTGACTCTGTTGATTTGAACCTTCCGATCACAGGTACCGTCACTCTACCAGGGAAGATTAATTACACAGAACCAAACAGAATGGGGAAGATAAGTAGGAAGCAAGTCCCAACTTGGAGACGGTAAGACAGGGTACAGGCTCTCAGGCAGCAGAGCAAACATGATGAATTATTGACTAGGTCGGGGGGGGGGGGCGGATTACACATCAGCGATGGAGATTATTCACGGTCCGAGCAGCTCCGAGCGAATGTGACATCTTGTTCCACCGTGACCCTAATGGATTACGATTACATCATCCTCTCAAACAGGAGAGACAGGGGTCCTTCTCAGAGAAGTTGCCGGAGATGAAGCGGGATATTGGGCAGAACGGCTTTGCGTAAGCCTCTTTTCGGGGGCCGACGGCAGGAGCCGTCTTACGCCGTTTGGTGCTGGCTACCAAAGACAAGGAGGCCAGCTCCGGCGAATCTCGATCCCGATCCTCCTAGTAGGTTACGTCACACAGAGGCTTTTAAGATACCCTGTGTGCTCCCGAAACGTTGCCTGGGATTAGCCATGAAAACTAGCAAATGAATAATTTAATAGAATTAATAATGCATAAGAATAACTTAATAACAAGACGCTTTGTCCCAGAAAAAAGTTTTTGTCTGGCGCTAAACGGCTACTCCCCAAAGCCAAAGGGCAGCATTTTTTTTTTATCAAAACTTCTTGTTGTTTGTTTTGCCGCTCTTAATTAGTGCAACCCCTGCAACCATTCGACGAGAGCTGCTTTCACAAAACACCATTATACGTATTAAAACTGACCATACGACGCCCATTTAATCTACGCGAAAGTTACTTGGCGAGATGTAAACAGCAGCATTAGATGCCCAGGATTAATAAACTAGAGTCCACCACCGCGGTCGTAATGGAGTCTGAAAAATGTCGACCGGACCCACAGAAAACTCCCCGAGACCCAGAGCGATCGTATAACATGTCACTGAACTCTGTGAAAAGGCTCCTTTTTCTTCCACACTGGACCTCAGCGGCAGAGTATAAAACCACAAGATGATGCAGGAGTAAGCTACTGTAGATGTGGGCAGTACAAATGGGCACGGCGTCAGATCCGAGGCAGACGCAGGCCGAGTTTAATGGCAGAACAACACTTCAGATGCCGGAGCAGCTGTTTTCTCACATCCTATTGGACGGCGCCGAGCACATCCATCTCTCTGGAAGCCAGGGATGTGTCTGGCTCAGTATCAAGCTGCTTCCTAGTGCTAAATCTCATATATTACTGGTAGCAGGAACAGATTTCCAGATTTATAGACTCTCTTAATTGCACTGGAACACAGTGGGCTATTTATTCAATCAGCTTAAACACAGACAGCCTACTCAGCATTTAGAAATTTTAAACATAAATAAGCACACTTATTTCTAGTGATTATTTATTACAAAAACATTTTCGCAACTATGGACTTCGGAAAGGGGCTTAATAATGACTTTGGGAAAGGAGACGATGTTAGCCAGGCGTGTTCTCCTTTCGTTATCCGCCCATCAGTGACGCTGGTGCTGCCTTCTTAGCAAATGCTACGAGAAAGTCACCACGAACCTTACACTTCAGAGAAGGTTAATTATTTCATCCATTGTTAAGGAACTCCTTCATCGTTATTGACTTCGGAAACACCGGTGGCGCGAAAGCTACAGTTTGACTGGATGTCGATACCTCAGGCTTGCTGAACCAGTAAAAATTCCAGTGTATTTTACCGGGAGACGTATTCGGTGCCAAAGTTCATGGCGGCTGCAGCAATGTAGAATTTTTTCAAAACCAGCACCCACAACTTTATTTTAAGTACCGTTCTGACCAAAGAAGTGAGATGTGTCAAGAGAAACAGTGAACAGGGGAAATTTAGGAATTCATCCTTATTTCAATGGTGCCTAATATGCTTCAATAGTGATTCTTAACAGATGTAGCCAAAGTGTAACACAAACAAAAAAACTAACAATAATACTGCCTATCTGAGCGACTCCATCTTTAAAAACAAACCCAGTCACTCACCTGGGCTCCGCATTCTCCTTAGGCTAACATAGTCTCCAAACATCTAATATATATTCTATCACTGAAGACATCCATAATGGCATCTTACTTCGCCTGGGCAGTATCTGGACGGTCCAGAAAATTTCAAACTAGTTTTCCAGATTGTTTTGCAGCAATTTATCAGCTGACATGTTTAACTGCGGTGCCGTTCATATTACACTCCTTCAAATTAAAATAATATGAGCTCCCTTAGACAGAAGCCACCGCAAAATGTTATGATATACAGCATATAAATATATGAATTTCAAAATAGATGAGTTTTCTTAAAGCTGAGCGTTCAGGCCGTTTTCTAAAGCAAAGATGGGGGGAAAAAAAATCAATTTAGATGACACAGGAGTGACAGACAGTTTTAAAACCCTTCATCTCAGCCCAAAGCAATTTAATGGCAGTGTTTCTACATATGGTGCCAATAAATATATATATGCCACATTTCAATTAAATGACTCCAGATGACATGGAATGTCAAGATCTAATTGCATGGTTTAGACTTTTCACACGCTTAGACACCAGGGTATGTGTGCAAAAGAAGTCGTGCCGCCCTATTTCACGATGCTACGACCGCAGCATTTCCGGTCTGATAAATCATATGCAATAAAACTGCGCTAATTCATTTCATTCTGGCAAGGGAGGTCTTCCTGTGCAGACTGCTGCCAAATTAAAAGTCCTCTTCAGAATGTAATTCATTTAATGACTGCCGCATGATTTAATAGCTCCCACATAAACACAGTACAGTCACTCTAATGGTTGCAGTATGCATATTGCCCCTAAATTCCACTGCATGCACTGCATAACCAAATACTGAGGACTGTCCACTGGTGTGACCTTCTACCTTTCAACAAAATCTATAATCTTAACAGTCGATTATCCCTGTCTATGCATAATTTCTATGTGCTACACTTACAACTACTGCTAATGATGATAGCAATAATGATGAGATTCAGCCCCATGGTTCGGTGGGTAAGTTCCTCACCAGCAGAGACTCAGGACCTTTCCGGTACCGACGGTAAACCAGATGGAAGGAAGCACAGGAAAACCTTACGGCGGGAAGCCGAGGGCCACGGCGACTCTGAGGTGATTCGACACGACAAAGGTTAATGTCCTGCAGTGACCCACCCTTGACCCCAATAAGAGGCCGCGGCCCAGGAGCGTCGCCAGGACAACTCGGACAAGCCGGGGCAAAGCGCCGAGACGAACGGAAACATCTCTCCCTGCCTTCCAACAAATCCCTGGCGGAGGTGGGAGCTATTTCACCTCAGGATTCTTATTTCCATTAGCAGAGAACTTACAACTAAAACATGTGTAAAATACACAATTTCCCAGAATTCTTTCAATGGCACTGCCTAGCTTTAATTTAACAACTAGAGGCACTGGCCTCAGCTGAAAGTTGATTGGCCCTCTGCTCATCGCTCCTCACCTCATCAAACATATCATTGGCTAACAACAAGGTCATATGAATGACGGCCCCCCTACCTTAACAAAATCCTAAAATCACCCCTGTCTGACACAGGATTGTATTTTGTATTAATAGAATTAATAATGCATAAGAACTACAATTCCTGTTGTCACCCAGTGTGGCTTCAGTGGTGCTCGGATGCCTGGACATGGAAGAGACTGAGCATTTGGTGGGGGGGGGGGGGTCAGTATCAAGACTTTTCCACAAGTCCTCGTTCCTGCGGGGAGAGGGGGGCAGAATCCAGCACCTACTGGGGTTAGCGGGGCGTCTCAGAGTCAGGCTATAAAACCTAGAAAGCTCCGACGTCGTGGACTGTTCTTTTCCACACCAGCCAATCAGGCTGCTTACAATTCCAAAAAGGATCTGCTTAGAAATCATCTGCCCAGGTGTGATCTTTGACAGCAGAGCTAATGAAACAGCTTGGCATGAAACAGTCCTGACGAGACAGGCCACACTGAAATGCCGTCTCTGAATATCCTGCTCAAACACAAATTACTTTGCTCCAGAAAAACCAAAGCGGCAGCGCCCACAAAGGCCGTAAAAGGCGTCGAACACAAAGGTAGAAACAAACAGACGACTGTGCAGCTTTTCCACCCGCATTCCGGTGACAAGCAGCTGCAGTCATCGCTGAGCCGTTAACTGCACCCCCGCCCCTCACCCCCATCTGGCTCAGTGAATTATCCACCCCGAAGCTGACCTCCGCTGAAAGGGAATTTAACCTCGGCTCAGTGGCGGGGGCTTTCCACGCCGGGCTGCCCGTGTCAGGCCTGTCTTAGGCACATCAAAAATTGCCTGAAAATCTGACACATTCTGCCCAAATTCGATAGTCACTGCCCAGGTGAGCCATTCAACATGTCCCTGTCTATCCATTTGGAAGGTTAGACCGACACGCTCAGCTGTGTTCAGGAAGCTATGCTCAATGCAAAATGAAGCTTTAGCTGCCATTTGCACAAGTACAAATACAGGTACATTTGGATGCTTGCTTTTGAATATCCCATCTTAGCCTGTGGGAGTTCTGAATGCAGAAAGAAAAATGATTGGTTCAGAGAGATAGCCAATCAAATTACAGAGGAAGTGGGTCCAAGGAACTAGAGGAGGCAGGAACAAAACATCTGAATGGCTGATCCCACCTCCTCTAGTTACTTGGACCCACCTTCTCAACAATCTGATTGGTTATCGCTCAGATTCAATCCTTTTTCATTCTGCACTCTGAACATTTTTGCGTTCAGTAAATTTCCCATGAAACCTGTCTTTCTCTCCATTGAGACACAAACCTATAACTGAGAGCAAACCTTGGGATCTGAGCACAGGGGCAGGCGATTTACCCAGCTGGAAAGCGTTGTGGGAGGGGTGATGGTGAAGAACCTTGCTGAAGATCCCAAGAATTATCCAGCTGAGGATAGGATTCCATAAGGCAACCTTCTGGACACAGAGACAGGGGCCTAACCCACTGAGCCAAACACCGCTAACTTCGACTGACTGTGTCTTAACGCTTCTGACATGTACAATCTGGAGCTTTCAATACGGCACAGTACCCAGTACACAACACGAGAGAGCTGTGCAGACTTTTTTTTGGGGGGGGAGGGGGATATTCAAATGTTAATAGAGCCACTCAGTGCCTTTTAAGCTTCACATTAGCCCCCCATTTGCGTGTGCCTGTTACGCATGGTGAACAGGAGACAGAGAAACGGTCCAAAAAGCGCTCAAACGACACGTTAAGCTTACCTGTCGAACTCGCAGGGACTGAGACAAGACGGGGAGGAACACAGTACACGGTAATTATGCTTCCGCTTTCGTCGAGTGGAGAGAACCTACCACGTAACACAGTGAGTCTCGTGGAAGCGCTCAACTCCCCAACACTGTTGGAGGCGAGACACTCGTAAACGGCTTCGTCCCGCGGGGTACGGAGAGGCTGAATCCTCAGCACAGAGCCCGATCCATCATCAAACTCTATCACCTGCAGGTGTGAGAGACAAGATATGTTAAGGGAGTTTTTTTTGTCCACATTGCCTGACATAGTTTGACACGCAATCATCATTCACCACTCATTTCTTGACCTGAAGACACTTAAAGCGAATATGGGGTGTTGACAATGTAGGGATGAGGTATTTTTAACCATGTGATGCTCTCTCTTCATTGCCTGCAGGTCAGCTGGTGGCCTGCGGTTTGATGAACTAGGGATCTGACAGGTCTCAAAGAGGCAAATTGATTTTATACGAACTGCATCGTATCATATGTGCACATTTTATCTGAGAAAAGAGCAGCGCACAGGGTACTGCGACCTGGAGTATGTGGCGTATCTTAATGGCTTCTTAAGTGTAGGATCCTGATATTCGCTGAGAGGATGATATATGATTCCTTATCAGGAAATTGAAAGGAAATGCTAAACGGCTACTATAAATATGACTCGCCATCGCTTGAACTATATAACTGGCGGTAGCTGTTTTGTTTCTTCGGTATTTTGCTCAAACAAATGCATCTGCAGATTTACAGAGAAAGATTATGGGGAACTGTGTAAGAATGCTTCACTATGCTTCACTCTCCTTCACTATGCTTCACTCTCCTTCACTATGCTGAAACCACTAATGTGACTGCCCTAAACATGCATATTAACGAAATTCACTGCCCAGTTTCTCAAATATATATAAATTAAAATGTAGTCACTCAATGAACCAAAGCCTCTGGGAGGGGGTAAAGATCTTTGCAAAGTATATTAAATAGTGGGTAGGTTAGTTTGGTCAAACACAGATAGATGTGCTCGTACGTACTTCTGTGGCTAACCCAAGTGTTGTCGATTTGCACCGTAGGAAATATGCACCTATCGTATCCATGACATTCATTTCGACAGACAGAGTAGCGGACATTTATCTTGACACAGACGACTCACAAGACACAACGTGTTTATTTTTTTTGACTGGACTGACGACACCTAACAGAAATCACGTGTATCGGAGCTTGTTACTCACTGTTCACGGAAACGCCAGCGTAATAATTCAGCAGTACTCAGGGGCAAGTTTAAACGTAAACAAGGGTGCTGTACAGAAGTGCACATCTTTAATGGATGGCAAAGGGGCTTCGCTCGATAACCCTTTGGGGTGGGGAGGTCAAACAGAGGATTTAATATGAAGAGGATGGAAGAGATCATGGCAGCAGGGATTTAAAGGCTCCATTAGAGATGAAGAAGGGGGGGGGGGGGGCGAGGAACCTGGGTCATGCAAGCATTTCCATGGGCATTGTCACCATGGAAACGACGCCACGCATTGAACACACACACACCGGCGTGATGAGCAGCGATAAGAGTAAATCTGTATTCAGAGGCAACAAATGCAGTCATTCGCAGTCTTGGGACTTCTAGTGAGGAGCTGAGGTGGATGGTTTGAGGTGAAATTCTGGCAAAATATGAAACAATTCTTATCGATGTTCAGCGATGGCATGCTCACGGAAAAATAAACACGTGCGGACGAACGACAGAAAGGCGTGCGTTTAGTAGTCCAAAATAAAAAGGCATGTTATTTTTAACTGAACACAAGCTGTCTTTCGGTCAATGTCAATTTGATAAAAAAAAAAAAGACGCAGGGTAAATAACAGACCAACCCACAGATGCCACCTGCAAATTTCCCCACTGAAACCATGCGAGCATCAGACGTGGTTTAGCGTGGCGGCTACCATCCATTAATGCATGATGTAGATCAAGCAAGCGGCAGGATGAAGATGAGGATGAGGACAACCGAAGACTCTTAGGCATTCAGATGTCGAGCATTTTACATCAGAACAATAGACCTAATACCTCAAACCGCTGATTGCTGACTTTCTTCCCCTTCTTGTTCCAGACAATCTTAGGCTTGGGGTCCCCCGTGGCTTGGCAGATGAAGGACGCCACCCCGCCCTGCACCCCAGTCTGGTCGGTGGGCGTTCTCAGAAACTTTGGTGCTGCTGAGGAGACAGAGAGGGACAACAGGTGGCTAAGGCCATGCAAGCTGACGAGCTGGGAATAGGTTTAACCACGTGGCCTCTTATCGGGGGCGTTTGATCAACTCGTGTTATACAGCTTGTATGAGTAGCTAGTATCGTAAGATGACCTCAATATGTTGCCTTATGTAAAACTGACTTACATACATTTCATACAGACAGAGACACATACGCACTTTGCCAATTTTTAACTAGAAACTTGAAAGATGATTACAACCATACCGGATATATTTGTCTACGAGAAAAACATACATGACAAATTTATTTATTCATTGATGAAAACCACTAATTGTATCCATAGCTGGAAGTACTTCTGCCTGCAGAGGACCTCAAAATTCATCATTACGACACAAATATCAGTTCCACATGGAACAGACTGAATGTTTTCCTTTTTGGTAGCAGGAATCTTCCATTGACATCGGCACTTATAAACCATATCCTGTCTCTACAGGCTCACATACTTTCTTCTGGTTTTCTAGGAGTTGTTTACTCCTTAAACTTTGCCTTGAAACTGCACTCCCAGAGCCTCTGCCAGTCTGGTTTGTCAGAGCTGTGTTACAACAGCACGGTCATGCCTGCCACAAATTCCATTTCCCCGCCAGAACTGTGCAAGCAAGCTGCTGATGACACTGTTTCCTGATGTGATCTGGGGGAGCTTTATGGACATACGCCTAAGCCAGCTTGAGCCAGTCCACTCTAAATAAACGGCTATCGTTATTTTGGAGCTTGTATGGTCCTTTTGTTAAAGGCAAACAAATTTCCCTTTAAATATAAATGCAGTTAACATGAATGAAAATTTTTAGGTCTAACCCTACCTGACCATTGATCAGGACTGTCTGAAAGGGTTCATGTTCTTCAATATAAATAATATTGTTTGGGGCAGACAAAGAACTCATGTAAAACTACTTATCTTGGTAATGCATTTTCTCAGAAAAAATTATACATTATACATGCATTATACAGTAGCACAATAAAATCTAAAAAGTTACTGAAAGTTACTGATTTCTTGTTGGAAGGCAAGATGAACATTTTCTTTGTTTCCCAAAACTCTCCTCAGGGGCATCTCAGCGATTCCACATATATGTTAAACTTCACTACCACCTAATTATTTTATTTAACTCAATGAGGTATCGATTAGCCAAACAAGGAGTGCTAGTGGTTGAGTTCAAAGATCCATGAGTTTATTGGAAGGTTGTCGCAAATACCCGGGACGACTTTAAGAGAGGTTTTGAAATGGCTAAGATGACACACTTTAGCAGAGATTATATCATAGTTTTACACCATCATTATTTTCCTTGACTGCCGAAGACCTTTGCACAGTATCGTTTTTAAAAGGAAGCACAGAACATTCCTGTACAGGGAGTGTAAATATGATATCGGAATGTTTGGTGGTATAAAACGTCGCCCCACACCCCACCTGTCAATTCATTCGTTGGATCTGCAGCCTGTCGCAGGCAACATCTCTTCCGCTCCACTGGCTGCACATTCACCCTCGGCGATATCCCATCAGCCTCGCCCTCATCAGTTCCTTTCTTAATTCGCTCCAAAGAATAAATCCTTTCTTTGTCAAATCGATCGTAGAAGTTTGAATCGCTCTGCCGAGTGGGTGCAATGACATCACAGCGCGTTGGTGTAACGATGTCGAGTGTTCGACTAAAAAAATACAACTACAGTATGGTGACAAAAACTGAGGGATCTTTATGTCGAAACTGCAATTTTTATGCTGGACTGTTAGTATTTTGTACATTATTAATTGTGGTGCATTACTGTAGATCCGGTAAGCAAAAAAATTAACCATGAGTATATCGTTGTAAAGCGAAAAAAAAAAAAAACATCGATCACAATGTTTTTAGGTATAATCTTTCCCACGGCTGTTCAGGCAGGGCAGTCCTGTTTAACATCATACCTAATCGGTGTAACTAAAGAGGGCATCAAGATCCACATAGGCAGAGTATTCTTATTAAAAGAAAACCAAATGTATGAAAAATACTAAAGGATAGTCAACAGAATGTATTTTCACCCCTTATAGAGATCATTTCTTGGCTCGGAAACAGGCGCATGTAACAGTGACACTTCAGAGCATATGGCACAGAGGCAGTCTCCGCGGGAGGCCTGATACTCGCTGCGTCTAAAATTAGCAATGTTTGGAGTTTGCTAAAACAGCAAGCGAAAGATTACAGGGGAATTCAAACAGGCGTGACTTTGGGCCTTCCACCTCCTGGAAATATGGTTTGCTTTTGTGTGAGGATATGGAGGAAAAACAAAGGAGATCCGTGTACGGAGGCCGACACACCGCATTCCCAGATCCGGCCCAGACGCCGTTTGCTCTCTCTTCCTTCATCATGAAAAGCACCTAATTCTCCGTAACGGATTTCGGGAGCACTACTTCTGATGGCCGCTCGCCAATCCCGTGGTGACATACCAGTAGTGAAACGTGGCATCAAAGGTCCTGTCTCTGGTCACGTCACGATTTCTGTACTAATGGCATTTCGCCTTTGGAGAAAATCCCAATTTAAAAGCTCACCAGACGTCGGAATGACAAGGCGAGAGGAATTGCCTTTTGCTTTTAAAAAAATCCAAAGTTTGGCTAGCAGAACAACAAACAGCGGCTAAAGAACAGTGCCCAGCACCTAGCTAAAGCGCTATACTGGTTTATCAGGCTGGAATCAATCAACTGGAATTAATATTGCGGCTCGTACAGTTAATCCAACGCTAAGCCGGCATTCACAAACAAATGAAAAGTGTAAAGCGAGCTCAGAGGGCAGTGACATCAGCGGCCCTCTTCAGGACGTTATATAACCTTGTCATACTCACTAACTCATGAAGGCACGCTATGCTCCGAAGCCCCCGGCCGGTTGCCCTGCTTTCATTTTAGCACGGGTGGACACCGTATGAATAATTTGGTGGCTGAAAGCCCCAGATGATCCTTAAAATGTGAGGCCCAGCCCTTGAGTGGATGGACAGAGAAATGAGTCCGAGCGGCGAACTGGACGACCTACTTGTGGCCGACGCCTCGTAGCTACGCGGACCACCGACCATTTCCGATTCCCCTCTTTTTGCTCAATGTCCTTCGCAGCCCTTTCGGGGGAGGATGAAATAAAACTGCCTTTTTTCAGGAAGGATCCCCCCCCCCCCCCACCATGCTGACTGAAATGCTCACTTTCATTCCCCACAGATTGTCTCAGCACCCATATTATCCAATAAGGTGAACACCAACTGAAGATGAGTAACTCGCACGCAATCACCCAGAACAAGCGTGTCCCTTAAATGTAGATTAATTATTAAACAAAGCAAGTCGCTACTAATTGAATTCGCTAATTATCTTATATGTGATTCTGGGTAGGACAGCCTTTTAAACTGAATATATCATAATGAGGACTATGACCCATTAATAAGGTTTTACAAAACCATTATCCACCCACCATGCCATTAGAAAAATATAATTAAGAAGCATATATCGGGGAACTGCTTTGAAAGTCTCTAAGAAGCACTTGCAGATGAAATGAATTCATATTTTACAAGAGTATAGAATAAAGACCACTCTACCTACGTATATAATCCTGCTGAATGACATATTCAATTTAATATGCTCGGAAAGCCCTAATTTCCTCTGAATATTTAACTGAAAAAGCCAAGCCATAATTAATCCTTACACTTTGGTGGCGGCCAGACAGAAAGCGTGGGTGATTAGGGTGGCTGCGCGAATAGAGCATTGGGAGATGCGTCAGTCATGTTTGTAAGTCTTTAGTCTTCTAAAATATAGATAATTTATCAGGCTGGAAAAACTCAAGCAGTGCAAACACAACAACCGACGGGCATTTACACTGATTGTCCAGACGCTTGTCCTGTCCACTCCTGGATCTGTGAATGGAAGCACATGCTGCCCAAGAACACGCTCATCAGGAGGGAATTAATTAGGAAGGGAAAACCCAATTAAATAAATGTTTCTATTATCTGCAGCAATTAACACCGAACACTGGTGAAGTGGATAACTGGAAGGTGTGTGGAGTGACACATACAGTTAGCATGTATCTTCAAAGCAAGACTTGTATTGAGAAAGCTGAGGATGGACAGATAGATAGATAGATAGACAGACAGACAGACAGACAGATAGATAGATAGATTTGTTTTTACGTACATACACATTTGTCACAGTAGTTACAGAAAAAGACGACTGATTGCAAG
>JAABNX020000057.1:3022901-3040107 GCA_015163995.2 Mormyrus lacerda
CCCCCCCCCCCCCCCCCCCCCCCCCCCCCCCCCCCCCCCCCCCCCCCCCCCCCCCCCCCCCCCCCCCCCCCCAAGGGTCTCGCTCAAGGGTCGAAATGTGAAATCACTCTGCTGACCACGGGATTCGAAACGGCGACCTTCGGATCACGTCCGATCCACGGAGCAACATACCGCTACTCTGCTCACTTTCACGTCACGCTTTCTGAAGTTCTGCTACTAAACATAGAGTTTAGCTGCCGCACCTCCCACCAAGAAGGACAGACATGTTCCCACAGCAAATGAAAACTCCCTTTCTTTTAATAAACAGATCTCCTTTCGTCCAAATCTGCATTTTCCGTAACAAAGAACAAAAAAGCATGGATCCCCAGGGACCAACTATATATAACATTCTGCATTTTTGGCTCATAGAGCCTCCAGTAGGGGAGAGAAAATGAGATACAATGAAAGATAGTCTTGGAATTCATATATTCATTAATTCCATGTTTAATAATATATTCGTAATCCATTTATCTTTAATTTCTCTTGTCTGGGCTGCATCTGATTTGATGAGTAAGATATCATTTTATGAATTTAAACAACCAGTAGGGTCAAATGAGCTGCTACACTTTGAAACAAATACTTAAACCTATTAGAAGAAATAAAAATAAGATCCTGACTTTTGTACCAATCCATTGGCCAGCTGCCAAAAAAAGGAGCATCAAAACCAGATATTCCAGCCCACCTTGCTAACCAAACATAATCGCTGCCATTTTCATCATTTTTAATGACAACACTCATCGTCCTTTATGAGATCCTATATTGGCTGTTTCCATGATCATGCGATGTCTGAGTCCCATGATAATCTTGGCTGATCATGAATGGACAGGCGACACCCACAGGCATTCTGTGCTGTCACCCTGTGCAGCTAACCCCCCCCTCCCCTATACACGACACAGGTGATCGCCCATGGTGCCATTTGGTTAGGGGGCACATTTCAGTTATTTACACTTGTTTTAATGTTTCAGTACTTTTCCTGTGAAAAGCCAGATACTGAAATGGCATCGTCTGAAATGTCTTTAATATAATAAATTAACAACATTTGTTTTCTGCTGCTGTATGTGTGTGTGTGTGTGTGTGTGTGTGTGTGTGTGGTACAGGTATACCTTACTTTGTGGTGACCAAATGTCCCCACAACGTGATGAATACCCATTTCTTTACCTTATGGGGACCTGTTTCTTTGTCCTATATGGGAAACCTCTATTTTATAAAAATCTATGACTGCAATGAAAAAACACTTTTACTTCGCTTGGTTACTTATGGTTATGGTTAGAGCAGGGTAGGGGTTAAGGTTGTCATAGTTAGCATTAGCATTTTTTCCCATAGAAATGAATGAGCGGTCCCCAAAAAGATATAATTACATGACTGTGTGTGTGTGTGTGTGTGGGGTGGGAACTAAGTGGAATCTTGTCTAGGGGGGCACCAAAACACTCCTTGCAGGGTTCAAATAGTGATCTGAAAATGATTCAAGACAAATCATGGAACATATGAGCAGTGACAACTAATTTGGTGTGAAACCTCCAACTGAAAAATAAAATTAAATGATTTTCAAGTAGCAATACCATACAGACATTAGCTCTCAAGAACAGATGCTTTCTAACTCTGAGCGCCAGTTGGCTGTTCACACATGCAAACAGAAAAAAATAGAAAGCTAATTTCTACAGCTGTTTCTCTTTCAAGCCATCTCAATGTTTGTCCCACGGACCTGTCATGAAAAACAATCCACTATTCTTGTATTTTTCTACGTTCCCTGTAATCGAGCCACAAACCAGGCACGATTGGTGGGCTCTACTGTCCAGAGGTAATTTCCACCCACGGGAATGAAAGGGAGATATTTATTCACCGAGGGGTGCGACGTAAATTTCAGTATTTCCTATTACCATGAAATGAGACTTGAAAATAGGTGAAAGGAACGCCTCATGGTTTATCTCCCGGAAACAGACAGCCCATTCACGCACCTACCCCCCCCTACCCCCCCCCCAGAGCTGATGAAGCCGCATCATTAACCACTGGGCAAACGTCCCCCCCGTCGCACATAAAACTGAAACTCAGAACGCCCCGCTGACTGCGGTGGAATGTCCTAATTGCCCCTCTGCCCTCCACAGTGACTTTGTTCTAAGATGCAAAGTTTGGGGGGGGGGGGGGGGTGCAGCACAGAGAGGAATGAGGCACCCAGTAGGGTTTTCACCCCCTAGTAATGGAATCACCCGCATAAAGCACCATGTGGTTCAAAGCGAAGCTCTTACGAAGGTTGCCCCTCTGAAGAGAAGAGTGCAGGAACATGTCAAACTTGGGGATGCATCGGAGCAGTTCTCAAAGGTCTTATATGGTGCGGGGCATAAGAGGGGCCCTATTTCATACAGAAATATTAGCCAATGATATGCTTTGAATCGCTGAGTAACAGGGGGGGGGGATACTCTGGGAGCCAATCAACTTTCAGCTGAGGCCAGTGTCCCTGTAGCTCCGCCCCTTTATATGTCCCTGGCCTGCATCCAGTTTTATAATCTAGTCTTAAATCTAAATGCTCCTTCTCGCAGTTTGTCAAGCCTCTCAGAGGAGATGCCCCAGGATTCCTGGCATTCCCGTTTCAAACGATCCAGCCTGACGGCACAATCGATAGACCGTAGTCGCTGTCATCCATTATCGTAATTAGTTTGGTGCGAGTTATTAACTCATTAATTGGAGAGAGATAATTCCTAATGAACAAGCAGATGAAGTACAATCACCTTGCAGCAACATCTCCCTCCACACTGAGCACGAAGGTGTCAGGAAGCAGATCTATATAGGGTGAATCAGGCTGCTCACCGAGCTGGATCTCAATCCCAATGAACCCCTGGCATAATGTCAAATCATTAATCCATCCATCCATCCATCCATCCATCTCACCTTCCCCCGAATTTCTCTGCCAGCTACATCTACCAACTATATCAGGGGTACTCAGCTGGTGAACCCAGGTTCGAAAAGCAATTTAATTCAGACCACATTGGTCATAAGCCTATAAAATCATACCAGTATAAAATTGGCACAATGATTGGACATTTAAACGTGCAATTTGTCATATACGTCATGAGTGTTATCTCTGAAGTTACACATTAAACCTTTGTCAGATCACTAAATATGAAAGTCATATTTGCAAAGTCAACAATTTAACAATGAAAAGAAAATTAACATACTGATTATTGCAGCACACTGTCCTTTACAGTATTATTTAACAATGTTAAAGTCAGACGGTATACCTTACTTTGTATTCTTCCCATGAAATAACTTTAATTAGCCATTTGGACCTGACCTGTAATGAAATCCATTCAAAATGGTATAACAACGGAGAACATTTCCTATAAACCTAATCTGCTTCAATACACTTCCAAGGCCCTGGGACCTGAAATGGTTCTTTTTTTTACCCCTATGCATAATGTTCAATGGTGACAGAGGAATTATTTAGTTCCATGAAGGAAGGAACGTTCGCGGACTCAGTGGATCCATCTACCTGTGGGGCTGCGGAACAATATCCAAAGCTAATCACCGGCGCTGTCGCCCCCGAAGGCTGGCCCGAGGACCGAGGCGTTCCGATTTACAATGAACTGCTTCAGCCGAATGACGCCAGCTGCGGAGATCGCAAACCGTACCTGCCGTTAATAACAGCCGAACAGCTGTACCGCTCATAGTGGAAAAAAACTGATTTAATAAGACGACGCCTCTAAAAAAAACTGTAATCGCTGCCTCGGGGTTGGCCGTTGTGTCAATGGAGGGGATGTCAGCTTCTGTGGCATAACTGAAGTTAGCTTTGAAAAAAAGAAACAAAAAGCCCCATAAAAGTCTGCTTACAGTGAAGATCTGATAAATGTGATAATTTGCGAAATGATTCGGAGCGGCTCCGCTCACCGCTTGAGAAATCCTATTTCAAGCCCCCCACCCCCAATACCCGATTGCTTTCTTACTTCCTTATTTCTATGTTTGATTCGGATTCATTTACTTTCATGTGTGAGGTGTGGGGTGCACGAGCTTCAGTCCCCCGTCATACAGAAACGGGAAATTACTTTCGGAAGGAAATTCGTCCGTAGCTCCCAATGAGGATGTAATCCAAAAATCAATCGCTCAGCTGTACAACTGTAATCGCAATACCATGCAGCAAAAAACCCAAATCAGCAACAGCAAAATACGAAAAATACTATAGCTGATTAAACAGGCAGGAAAGAAAGATGCGAGTGGTAGATAATTAGCTTCACCGAAATGCTACCTGTTTAATTATCTTTCTATTGAGTTCTTTGCTAATATTCTCTGCAATAAAAGCAATGCGAAAAGTTTGTGCAAAATGGGAGCAGGCTGTATCTTCTGAGCAGGTATCAGATGCATTCAGCGATGCCCAGAGATTGCCAGCACTACAAAAGCGTCCATAAAGTACCCACTCTGACGGGGGAACTCCCTGTCACCGTGGGCGGCGGGCAGCTCAGAATGCCCGATGCGATCACCACATCACCATACCATGCTTGGTCATTTCGACAAAAAGAGCGCAGCTCTTTAGGGCTAGTAAAATGACTTATCCATTACGTGATGAGCACCTTCCTAATGAAAAACTGCGTCGTGCTGAAAGTATTCTGCGGGGGAAATACGTACGTAAACAGAGTTCAGTCGTATGCATTATCGTGTCCTCAATAACGATTAAGAAAAAACAAAACTGGCAGTAAACAGGTCACATGCTGGCTGAGCTGTTAGCGGTGAAGCCTCATCGCTACAGGAAGTGTGTTTCGCCTGCACGAACTTGTGTGTTGTAGGCGGGGGTGTCGGAGGGGCATGGATACCCTGGCAGATTCAGGGGGGGCAGCACTTTATTGGGGCCCATTAAGATATATAAGAATTTCCAGCTACGCCTCTGGCTGCAGGGCGTGGCTTGTGCATTTTGATTTTACCTCGAATCTCCCTTGCTGGTTATGTGTGTATGTATATAACTAGAAAATGGTACAAAACAATCAGCAGAAATGAAAGTGAGCATCCGAAACGTCACCAGAGATTTATCAAGGGGAGGTAAGTTTTTACTGGGGGGGAGGGGCTGATTTTTATGAAACTGAGTGAGAACACGCTATTTTAATTAATTTGTAGAGCTCTGTTGTTGATGGCCCTGATTAACGTGGCTGAGAGATACTGGGTGTGCTAATCTACCAACACACCACGTGAAATGAGCCCATCTCGCCGTTCCTGCAGCGGGAATGCGGCGCCGAGGTGCCCGTCTTCACTGCCACCAGCCCACGGTAAATATTTGCAGAGAGTTTTTCCAGCTCCTGGTGCCTGGCAGCGGTTAGACACAGAAAAAAAAAAAAACAAAAAACAGCACCTCTTGTGGAGGTAGAGATGGACATTTTACAGGCTACAGGCCTCCCCTGGCCATCTGGGCACGCCAGCGTGGGACTCCCGCATGGGAAGACACAGAGGAGGAAAAATGCTCCCGTCCCAGTGAGGAGGTGGAGGAGGAGGCTCACGGGGAGCCCAGCATGCAGATGGCTGTGAGGAGTTTAAGCCTGGCACAGAAAAACCTGGTTGGGGGCGCCTCCATTCATCTCTGCCTCCTCGGTACCCACAGAAAAACTCCTCAGTGGCTCAGCCTTCCCGATTTCCATCGGCCTTCTTAAAGGAGCCCTGCATGCCATCCCCTCGTCATTCGCGCTTCCTGCATTAATACGCGGTTTGGTCTCCCACAGTTTCTGTTCCCAAAACAACACCTCCTTTACCAGGGTGCTAAACCGTCATGTTAACTCGGTCACCCACATACATGCAAAGCCATTTTTCGAAAGATCTAAAGACGTTTCCTTCCCCCCCAAAGGTCATTCTCTTGCGGGGTGGATCGCTCCGGCATGCTCTCTGTAACAACAGAGAGTGTCCCTGTGTGTCTCATCGCCGTGAAATGTGGGCTGCCGACCCGCAGGAAGACGGCACGTGTTCTGCCAGGGAAGCACAGGGCCAGCATTACTCTTTGACCGCTTTTCCACTTCTAGGCTCTGCCTGTCCGTCCCGGGGTTTGTGACGTCCGGCCCGCAGTGTGGCGGAATGAGCTCACAGCTCAGCTATTTCTGCTCAACCTGATATGTCTGATGGGGGGGGGGTGTGCTCCCTACTGCCACCACCTGACTACTCCAGGGCAGAGCGGGAAAAACCAGATGAGAATGACAGCAATAATCCATCCATCCATCCATCCATCCATCCATCCATCCATTCAGCCATCCTCTACTTATCCTGGTGATAATCAGGGGGCTAATAATAATAATAATAATAATAATAAAACATCAATCAACTCAGAAGAAGAAGCAAGTACCTATATACTTCATGTAAAGGAAGCTTCTAAAAAGGCTATAGAGAAATTAAGGAGGAAGAGTGGAGTGAGAGAGATGGGAGAGATTGAGAGGGAGATTAAAAGAGAAAAGAAGAAAGAGAGATGGAGGGGCCGGGGGTGCAGCACGACTCACTGTCAGCTTGGGCTCTGAAGAGGAGGAGCAGGAGGAGGAGGAGCAGCAGAGGCAGCCCGGCTCTGTGCATCTCTCCGCGGCTCGACGCTGGCATCCCTCGGCAGTCGGGCGGGCGGCGGGGAGGGAGGGAGGGAGGAGGAGGGAGGGCGCGGCACGCTGGCTCACGGGCCGCAGTGAGTCAGGCGGGTCTCGGCGCTCAGATGCGAGATATTCACAGCCTGCGGAGACACAGAGACGAGCCGCGGGTGAGATGGACAGCGGCTGCGGCTTCTGAGATCACAGGGAGAGACGCCACACTGTAAACCAACACTGTATAACGGTATCGTACTGGTCACCGTCACCCAAGACACTGAAACAGAGGCATGATAATGACGAGATAGATACCCGGGGATATATTCACAGCCTGCGGAGAGGCAGACTGACTGTGGGTGAGATGGACAGCGGCTGCGGCTTCTGAGATCACAGGGAGAGACGCCAAACTGTAAACCAACACTGTATAACGGTATCGTACTGGTCACCGTCACCCCAGACACTGAAACAGAGACATGATAATGACGAGATAGATACCCGGGGATATATTCACAGTGCTCGACAAAGTCTGAGGCACTTTGGGAGAATTTTCCTAATATTTACCTATTCCCTTTTAATGCCATTCTTTAACAGCATCAACATTCACATTCCTTGAACACTTCCAATTAAAGCTCTGTCTAGCAAAGCCATGAAAGGGCAAGAATAGAATCATATGTACTGAATATTTCATCACCAGGGCTGCTCCTGGACGCGTCTCCTGCCCTTGATACGGACTAATCCTCTCCATTCATGTATTAGCTGCTTTTCCGTCCTGTGGGACTCCTGTCAGAAAAGCCAGGAAGGCTGTAAGTGTCCAGGGTTCTCGCCCACTCAGGTGAGACAGCACTCAGAGAGTACAGAACCACTGGTCCACCGAGCCACCGGGCCTGACCAGTCAACTGGATCTTCAGAGGAACTTCCCTCTCAAGCCGTCCGCCTTGCAGGACACACAGCACAAGCTGCTGAAACCATCAGGTTATCCACCACTGATGCTTTGCTATCCCCTCAATTTCGATGAGTCAGGAAGAGAGAAAAAAAAAACAACGTGTGCGATGGGACTGGGGGTATGAATGCTAACCAACAAGGACATTCAGGAGATTCTTCCATGCGACCGGCGTTCATTTTCAAGGCGTAAATATCTTAATATTTTGAGCCTATGGCGTCTGTTGATAAATATTTCAGATCATAAAATTTCTCTGCAGTGTAAACGCTCAGAAACATGGCAAGGGTCTGCGCGTTAACTACCGGAAAGCGAATGATAGAAGAAAATAGACAAATATGTTTCCTGGTTCCTCTGTGTTTATCGCTCAATAAGAAACAATGCGAAACAATGCAGTGCCCATCATAGGCACCCAGGCAGGCTGCCGCCTTGGTCCCTGAAGACACGTCGACTCTGACAGGAAGTAGCAGTTAAGGCGGTTTGTAGCTTTCAGGCCCAGTGACTCTGTTAGCACATCACTCCTGTGGGAGGATGTTCCAGCCCCTCATTTAATGAACTCTGGCACCCGTTACAGCGTGTTCTCAAATCCCCTCCAGTTTTTCCCAGATACATCACGGCACGCGCTTCCCTCACTTCTCAACAACAGGAAGTCTGAATGCGACCCCGTGGCTAAACCGGCATCCCTCTCTGCAGTGTCTCTCATTGGCAGTCCGGTCGCAAATCTCCCCGCCACAGACCAATAAGATGTCTGTTTATGAGTACAAATAACATTAGCAGAGCCCCGTAATCCCTTTAAATGAAACGGTCTATTTATCTCCGTATCCGATAACAAGCTCCCCGACACAATTGCCGCAGTAGATGCTGACAAAGTAGCGCCTTTCCCTCTACCTACTTAGAGCTTGTGTCCTTTCAGTCCGTGTGCTTTAAACGGAAACTGAAGTCCAAAGATACTAGAGCTGTCACTCCAAATTTGTCACTCGGGTAGCCGACGTCCTTCAGAGAGAGTTAATTCTCGACACTCGTAATCCTACTTTGGAAACTTAGGTGAGTGCAGTAGGAGCCATCTGATTTAAAGAAGGAACCAAAGTGATGTAAGAAACGGATTAAATATGAGCGATAAACAGCAGAGGTATCGTTCTCGTTGAGATTGGGGCTTGGGACACAAAGGCTGGATTGTCAATGATACATTTGCATGCGACGTTTATACGGATCCCGCATCTCAGGTTTGGTGAGTCATCCGTGATGTTTGCTTGCTCGCTTCTGCTCACTGGTCCTCTCCACCCCCCTCCCGCCCACCCGCCTCATCACACCCCCAACCCTCTCACGCTGATTCTTACAAACGTAGCCATCTGTACGCTTTGCAGCCTGGACCAGCCGAACACAAGTGATCAACGCTAAGCGTCGGTAGAGGCGTAGCGTCGTTTAAGAGAGCCGGAGAGACACTTCGGCCAGTGATATTCTTCCTGTAAAGGTCCTCCTCACTAGAACAACACACTGGCAAATATTGGCTCACCATGATCGTCATCAGGGTACCCCCGGCTCCATTTCACAGCCTTCAGAGCCGCTCTCGGCCGCAAAGCCACTACTGCCGCTGGCGGCCTCCCGACTGCACTTCCAGGGAGCGGGCCGCCATGGGCCATATGCCCGGAGGCCGAGGTGGGCTGGACCTGGCACACGGGACCCCTCCCAGCACCGCGGGGACGTGCTATCGGTGTCCGGAGGCTCTGACACGCGTGGAGGCGGCAGCTTGCTCCAAGCTGGGAGCCGCGGACTCGAGCGGATGTCAGCCGCGGGGCAGGAATCGCGGACCTGGCAGGCGTAGAGGCCGCGGCTCGGAGCCGACACACAGGGGTGGGACAAAGGAATGTCCAGAGTATTGGCTCAAAAAGTAAACGTGGTCATATGACCTTGATGCGATGTAAATGGGACATGACAAAATATTTGCGGATTTACATTTTTGCGACGTATATCTTGCCAGTCATGGGCCGTGTGGCGGCTCAGCGGGATGCACTACCAACTTCCTCCAGACTTGGGGGTTTGAGTCTCACTTGTGCTCTAGGGATTCAGATTCCTCCCACAATTGTGCATTTAGAGCCATAGTCACCAACTGGCAGTCTCCAGCCAACATCCAGATTGAAATACAATTGTATCTGGACTGCAATCGATTTTGTCCTCCCTGGTCGGAATTTGTTTCAGACACAGTGGACCTCAGATTTGTGCTGCGGTTGGAATTTGCTCCTCAGTGAAAAATAGTTCTGGACCCCTGATTTAGAGTAACTTGTGTCTATAAATATTGTATTTGCCCATTTTGTGCCCTTAGAGCCCAGGGATTAGCTCCCAGTGACTTAACGTTGAATAAAGATAGACCGACATCTTGGCAATTTATACATTAGCACCTGCTAATGCTTCGGCAGAACTCAAACTTCAACGTAGACGACACAGTGTCGGCCCATAAACCGCCAAAGTGCTGACATCCGTAGAGCGTGAGTCGGAGCGTCGGGTTCTTTAGCACTCCGCGTACGCCTGCCAGCCTCATGCACTGCTGACTAGCGTTTTACAATGAGCAGCCTGCTAATTAGAAAAAAAAATAAAAAGGGACAATGAGCTCAGGGAGTCATTCTTTTGTTTGATTTAAATCTGACTCCACATGCTTATGACAACAGAGCAATCCTTTGCAGTGGGGGGGGGGCGGGAACACACACCCTCCCCTCATGAGCAAGCGGCAGGCGTAGGCCTTCTAACGCTATGCCTTTCATTTTGATGGCAAGCAGTCTGACAGGCAATTACCCATAATGGCTCACGCCGCCGACTATCGCCACGGTGCTCCGGTGATTTCGCCTCCAGCTAACACCTGCTGAGGGCTCCCTTTAAAAGGCGCCGAGGTGCGCTTTCGGGCGCGATTATGCGACCGGCTCTTTGACACGGAACGCCGGAGCAGTTTCGCTAAAGCGCGCGTGGGCAGCTGGAGATTAAAGCGGCCCGGCAGCGGGAAACGATCGTTCTGCCCCCATGTCTGTCAGTGGCTCGCGGCTAAAGTAACCATAATCTCCATTACCGTAATCTCTTGATCAGATATGTGATCCCACACAGAAAACTTAAAAATTTATTTCTCTCATGGCATGTCCCTGACAATACACCTTTTACAGTTTTTGCCTGAGCTGCATGCATGATGTCCTGAAAAGTGTGGGGCCTCAGTCTCAGGGACCAGTAAAATACTGGAACCACCATCAACAACTAGCACCTTAACAAAATTCGATATGGAAAACGTAAGATACTTTTGCCAAAACATGACGGAACAAAATACAAACAGAAATATAACAATGCATCTATATCCTCGCCCAGTGGCTTCATGTGGGCTACAAACACAACCACTTATTAATGCCTACCAAATCCCATAGGGACTCCCACTGGCTGAGAGGCAGTAAACCTCTCCCCAGTAACCAATCACACTGAGTGACAGAGGGAGGCCACACACTCCTCCTCTACTGCCAAATACCATGGAGCGATACTTGCTCTCTTCCTCACCAGTGCATTAATATTTATTTTTACTACAGTGGACTGTACATATCCATATATGAGGAAGCTTAGTTCTGCAAAGTTTTTGTGCAGATGTGATGGTTTAATTCTCATGCATGTGAAGTTTGATTAAAAACAGTTTAACAGTCCAATTTCCATGGTTTTCCATGTGATTCCCGCTACTCCTATAGAAATGTGTCATCTAGCCTCTAGGGAAGATTACTCATTTACATAATGAATTGTGGGAGACACTGCTGGTTAACTACCACTTAAGTTCTTGGCAAACCGTTGTTAAACTAAACTTGTTGTTAAACTAAAATTGTTGTCTTCTGAGCTTACTTTTTCTGACAATCTTCAAAAGGGACAGGTGAAAACAATCTCGAAATGAAATTAGCGACTGCTAGCTGGATTGGGAATCCCGGTTGGGTACATTTTGGGAGTCGCCAATCAGCGTCCTGCTGGAGGGTCTCCCTCGCATTTCCCCCTCAAAGTCACCTTCTGCTGCAGCTGTTGAGCCCGTACGGGTGTCCACTACCGCCCCCTATCGCTCAGTTGAGTAATCACACCACTGCCCTATCAGACACACACATTCAGGCACCGGGTTCCTCTGCAAGGTTACGCATGTCTGCAGCTCTGTGGGAGCCAGCGATTAAGGCTCTCATTCCCCTCGTCCTGCCCTGCCTGGCGAGACATTGCCTCTAATGCTGTCCGGGACCATTCGGGCACCCTTATTCACATTGGGACCTTGATTCCAAACCCAGACCTTATGCTCAGTTCTCCCACGTAGTTAGTTTAATAGTTACTGATTCTGATTGGATTGAGGCTTCACACCTGATTGCCAGGTAAAGGAAGGCTGGAAATTTATCAGTATAATGACTATTATCTCTTTACAGTCTCCGCTAGTCTCCTTTGGCATCCTTCTGATGACGCATGTCCCGAAAAATGAAATATTTTAAGAGTGAGTGAAATGTGAGCTGATGTCACAGAGAAGGAGGGAAAAAAAGAAAAAAGATGGCAAAGAAGGACAAAACAGACGAGCAGTTTGGAAAACAGTGGAGCGAGGCAGCCACCCTCAGGTCACGCGGCATCCAAAACGCCAGTCGGCTGCCCCCGAGAGCGGCGGTCTGGTCAGGCCTGGCGGCTGTCGTCACCCCGCACCACCCCACACACAGCGAAGGAGGATGAGGTCATGCTTCTCCTTCCACCAATTCACAACCTCCCCCTGCTGCGTGTCATCGCCGACTCAAACACAGAGGAACGCCCGGATAAAGTGCCTTAAATGGGTACAGACTCGTATGACCAGCAGGGCACTAGGTGGCATAATGGTTAAGGACACAGTTTTATAAAGAGAGGAGCCCCTGATTCAAGGGCACAGTAGAGGGTCTGGCTGTTGTACAGTTATGCAGGGTACTCAACTGAAATTACCCTATATAATGTCTAGCTGGACATAAGGACCAGTGTGTCCATAACCCTTACTGAAATCCATTCACATCCTAAATTCAACTCATAAATTTATGCATGGAGCAATTAAAAAGAGAATGAACTTCAAAATGAAGCAATGTTTTAACCATATTTTTATCCAGCACAGATAATTTGAGGAAGTTTTAATTGCCCAATGGTCTGAGGTCAGAACAAAAAATGATTGGTTCAGGGAGGTAAGCAATCAGATTGTAGTGGAGGTGGGTCAAAGTGACTAGAAGAAGCAGGGCCAAGATTTACGACTGGTTTGCCCACGTCTAGTTGCTCAGACTCATGTCCTCTGCAATCTGATTGGTTATCTTTCTGAACCAATACTTTTTTTTTGTTCTGCCCTCAGAATATTTTGTGCAAGTAAAACTCCCATGATTACAGATTACAAAGGTCTATGTTTCTCATACACAAGACAAATATAAAATAAAAGGTAGCAGATATTCTGTTTTGCTCATTTTGGTTCTGGTTTGACTTCATTAGGTCAGTTTTCCCAATACATTTCACAGTGGATAGTAGATCAGGCCCACCGCTATCTTGATAGGGTAATCAATTATTTAAATGTATACAACATATGGTCGTTAGAACATAAAGTCCAGCTTCAGGCCTACATGGGTGCATGAAAGGGCAGCAGCATAATTAAAATGTCATGTAACTCCAGCTATCTAAATGCAAATTTTTTATTATAAGCTGTGACCGAAATTTTAATATATATGCATATACATACATTATTTCTGACTGCTGAGATTCCAATGACTATTATTATTATTATTTTAGTGTGGTGCCCTGAAACATCATTTACCACGGTAATTGTCATACGTGCCACTGGCTCACGAAGCACGGTTTCAGCCGACTTGTGATCTCCGTGCTTCGCCCTTCCTACCGGCGCTACGCTTCGACCCATTCGAAAAAATGGACAAGTAGAATTTGCTGCTGGTCTCCTTTAGGACCCGGCTGGTCTTGAAGAACCCAAGCACGAGAGCCGTTTCAATGGAGGGCTCCGCAACAGAGATCTCAGCAGTAGCACAGAGGTGAGCTCCATCGACGTCTACCCATAAGCCCCCAGGGGCTACAAGCACATCAAAGTGCTTACTAGGGATGGACCAATACACTTGCTACATATTTTTCAGTTCGAATCCGATTCCGATACTCAACTGCAAATACCGATACAAATTCCAATACAAGAGCTCTTCATACTTTCATATTTTAAAATGAAAAATACTGTATTTTTATTCATATATTAATATTTTTAAACTAGTAAATACAGATGAAAAATTATCGGCAGAAAATCTTTAATTAGGCTACTAGAAACATACATAATGCTCCACCTTGTTTGAACATCTTGTTTTAAGCGTTTTTTTAGCCATTTGCAGTTCGATTTGAATATCATCCAAGTGAGAATGTGCAAAATGGCAGATGCTGAAAATGCCTCATCATTCGTCACTTACACTTCGCAGCCCATCGTGTATCACAAGCTATAGAGGGTGTGCGATACAGCCCAAGTTAACGACTCCCAAATCATCCTTTGCTTATTTCATACTGCTCACGTTGTCTCGCACAATTGCATGCGCTTTGTTCAGTGCTTTGTTTAGCGCAAGAACAGCTAGTAGTATACAAATAAATAAAGGATAAATACACAGCAGGCAACTTGACGCGCAATGGCGATGAGAATGTGGGTAACATAATTAAAGTCTAGTGCACCCCAAGTCAAAGCAACGCCAAATGACTTGCACAGAGTCGTTATTGACGTGGAATTTCCTTCAGTGCATGACACAACATCTGCATTTCGGAAATAACCACAGGAGACAATGTTAATGATATCTTCCGCGTGCCATAATATTTACTCTGATCTGGTAACAATTTGGCCTGTTTGTTGCTTTCGGCTTAAGAATATGAAGCAGCTCTTTAATTATGCGATAATTTCAATATCCTTAATAATTTCAATATCCTTAATAATTTCAATAGCCAGACTAATTCCAACAGGAAAATAGCAATAATGAATAATAACAACATGCACAGATGTCAAACGCTATTCATGAGTCAAACATGACGGGGAGGAGTTCATCTCGCGGATGAACATCGCATCGCTTCAGAATGGCCATCTGCTTGCATTATGGCTGCAATTTCAGGGGTTGACTCTTGGAAGCAGTAGAGCGTCAAGTGCCCTGTGTGTAACCTTGCAGCAGAAATGTAGCAATTCTCTGGTGGCGGCGAACGCAAACCGCCCCCCCACCCCCCCAAACCATCTGGGCAGCTGTGTAATATGGGGTATCAGCACCAAAGTCGATAATGTGAGATTGCACAGACGTTAACAAGGGCACTGTGCGGACAGCTGAATGTAGACGATACTAATGTATGGACTACATTACCACACAAACACGTGTTCTCTCTGCACTACTGCATGTCGATTGGAGATGTATTATATCTTTGTTTGTATACTGTTGGTATACATCCCACAACAGTGTATATCAAATGTACAGACAGACAGACAGACGGATAGATGCAAACAGACAGACAGGCAGAGTGATAGACACATAAATACACAGACAGAGAGAAAGACAGAGAGAGAGAGATACAGACAGACTGCCAGATGGACAAATCCTTGGCACTGCACCTTTGAACATGCAATCTCAAGTGAGAAAGGATGAAACATAAGGTAGCAATCTATAGCTGTACTGAAACCAGTAACATTTATAGTGTTTTATAAGCGATTCAGCTGTAAATGCCAGGGGAACGGGGAGGTGGGGGGGTTGCCAACCGTCAATGGAACTTCACAGCGACTCTTCAATTATCATCTATAAATATTTTAGCGATGGCTTTGCCAAACTGCGAGGAGGACTCTAGCACTGCATTCCGCCGGTGGTCTCTGTGAGGAGGACGCGGCGTCGCATCTGGGTATTAGGCGATGTGCAATTACCAAACCCTGGATCATAATTAGACACTTCATTCATGGATGAGGCGCGTCCCGTACCAGAGTCAGGGGGACACTTTGTCCCTTTTTTGTCAAGATTCATGGGGTAATAAGCAGTACTGCCAACGTCTTATATTAAGAATTAAAGACAGCCACCTCTGGAGGCACAGAAGAACGACCGAAGAAGTCCAGTTAGGCACAGAAGAATGGCCAAAACTGCAAAAATCTGCAAAAGAACAGAATCTATACCCAGCTGCAGGGTATTTTTAGTCTTACCATAAGAGTATTCCCAGTCATTCAGACTTGTGAATACTCTGAGGAGTACTAGCACTTTGGCCTCTGCTTACAAGCAACTTCTCTGTAGGCATTACCCAGAAGCCCCTGGGCAGATCCTTGGTGACACAGACGTGTAAACATCAGCCAGCAAGGTCTGTCATGCACCTGCTGGTCAGTTACCACATTACTGAGTGCTATGGAGACATTCAGGAGTCCAGGCCGAATGCAGCTGACCTAATGTGCGTCTGGGCATGGTTCCCAGGTTACACCCCCCCACCACGTCACCGCACCAGGACAGCAGTCGCCCGGGCAACTATGGGAAGTTCTCCCGAACCCGTGGTAAACCCGTCATGTGTGAAGTCCGACACCTTGGTCATGGAGATGTAGTGAAGTGCGCTGGTTTTCGCTCGCGAATTAGGTGATAAGCCAAATGCCCATCTGGATGTGCTTCCTCAAGTCAGCAAGATCAGCAGAAGATTAGGGCTTGGATCAAAAATAAACTATATGTTTCAAGTCAGGTCTGCTTTTAATGACCCCTGATGTTGGGGAAAAAATATGGTTACACTTATTTATTGATCAATTCCACCCTCCCGGTCAGCAAATTTTACCGGTCTATGAAATTTTCGTACAACATATTAGTGTGTAACCATCAATGGTTTGGGAGCCCGTAAGGCAGACTACTGGACCCACTGGACAAGACATCCGTCTTCTTCGATTTGAAGACATGAAGTGCCCCCCCCCACCCCAGATTCTCCTCTAGGACACGTTTAAACAGACGGTTCCAACATGTACCTGCTTTTCTGTCAATGATCATCTTACCTGCTACATTCCATCAGGACGTGCCTATAGGAGCAGTAGTCTCACATAAAATGTGTATTTTTTTATTAAGTCCTTTCTGTTTCGCTGCTTCACTTTATCTAACCCTGTCTAACGCTGCTACAGCTGTATCTCGCTGCTGTGTTTCATGTCACGGAGAGCCGCAAAGTGACATTTCACCCCAAATCATACCGTGCATGATTGGTATGTGAAACATGCGATATGAATTTGAATTTGACAAATTCACTAGTAATTATACCGCACAAATATTTAAAATGTGCATTTAAAAAAAATAAGTCCCTGGTGCCTCGCACTTAAGAGACGACCCTTCTTAACAGCGGAAACGCCACTGCTGAGGTGCCCTTTAGTTCTGGGGGCGCGTGTGGCTCAGAACAACCACTAATGCCAACGTGCCTGATACCCCTGCCTGTGCCACACGGCATTTATACCGTCTCTTATCAAGCCTCCTCCGCCACCGCATCAATCTTGACTTTCGACGAGGCCGGGGAGGGAGGGCTGAGCTCCAGCTGGCATGGAGATAAACCAGAGGAATGCATCTTTACCTAATTACAGCCGGCAGAGCAGCAGATAGCGCCTGACACACAGCCCGCTGCCTCGGGACAGCGTTCTCTCTCCCTCTCTCTCTCTCTCTCTCTCTCTCCCTCCCCCTCTCCCCCTCTCTTGCCAGGGCTGAGGGCTCACGTCGTCACACCGGAGCGA
>JAABNX020000057.1:3040126-3051127 GCA_015163995.2 Mormyrus lacerda
GGTTACTCTAGCCCATTATTTTGCCCCATCTGGCCCCGTGCGTCCTGGGCGGACCCCAGGCACCCCGCCTCCCCCGCACAAGCAGGAGTGGGGGGTATAAAGTGTGTCCACCTCTGGACTGGCCAGGCCAACGTGTCACTTCCTGTAGGTGCGGGGCCATCTGTCAGGTACTGGGGGGGTGGAGGGATCCTGTCCTGATCCTGGGTGGCCGGATGGCGGCGGGGAAGCAGGGCAACGAGTGAGATCGTCTGAATGTGTGTGTTGTGGGGTTAAAGCATAAGAACAGGATGGGTGGGATTGTTTGAAGTTGAGCCTCTGTCTGTGTGTGTGTGTGTGTGTGTGTGTGTGTCCTACTATTTGAGGGTATGTTTGTTTCCATCATGAGGCTGAGCAAGCCGGCTCAACCTCACGCTAATCCCCAAAGCAACCCATTCGGAGTGCAACTCAGCGGGTCATTGGAAGGTCACCGGTTCAAATCCCAGGACCAGCAGAGTGACTTCACCAGATAGATAGATACTATATTGATCCCGAAGGAAATTTAGGCATCCAGTAGCTCAAAAAACACAATGGAAAAGACAATAATAACAAAATAAATAACTAATAAAAATATAAATATATGCAATATATCATCCATGTACGGTAACTTAAAACTATATAAACAAAATTTCAATTTACCATTGAGCCTTTAAACAAAATCCTTAAACCCTGATTGCACTCGGGACTGTCTGACTCTGCCATCTCACGTCACATTGGGATAAAGTGCCTGTTAAAGACGTACATGTAACGCTAGAACCTTCTCACAAAGGCACAGATGCCACTAACAGCAGATTATGGAGAATATGGTAGAGCATATCTCCACAAATATCAAGGGTGACCACGTAGACTTCTGAGGCAGATCGCGTGTTCTGTGAGTTCAGAGTCAAAAGGAGGCCATGTTTTTGCTGCAACTTTATGCCAGAAATAGCTGCTTATCTCCCATCTACATTCCAAGCACCCAGAGTACCAACTTTGTTCCTGTGGCTGCAGTTAATCAGTGCAGAATACCAATACCGTTCCTCGGTGTGCGGCGTACCAGACGCTGATCTCCCCAAAACTACTTGAGTGCTTTCTGTGTCATCCTCTCTTGTGCCCTACCTCTTTAAATCCATCACTTTAGCAGGCCCTACCACAGAAAGTAAGAAAAACGATCTCCCTCACAGAGACATCGGTGAAACCCACAAGCTATAAAACGAAGTTAGCTTCTGCCAGCTACATGAATATAGACATCGGTGAAACAGACCACCCCCCCCCCACCACCATTTTGTGAGAACGTTAAAAAACACAAGAAAGGAGATACAGAAAAGAGATGCTTATATTTCTTAAGTTTTCAGAAAAGTCTTCGTATTACTCGTTTAAATACATGAGATGTAAAGTTACAAATAATTCCCAGAGCTCATTCAGAGCAGTAAAATGCATGCTTTTACTTTTTAAGAGTTCTTGCATTTGCCAGAGTAGAGCTGTCAAAAAATGTTTTCCAGAAGTGGTTCAGAATAATATGGTGAGGTTGTTCAAATCGGATGTTAAATTTAGAATGGTGACTGGCAAGAAAAATGGAAGATTTTAAACAGAACGACTGGAACAGCAATTTCGGGATCCTGCAGACCTCAAACTTTCAGGTGGGAAATGGACGTCGGGCACCTTAACAAGTTAGAATTCCGGTTTCATGTAGGGCTTCCCAGAGAGCCAAACGATCTTCACGATCCAGGAGGATCTTAGGAGTGTGTCAGAGCGATTTTCAGTAGGTGAAAGATATGCTGACACAACCTGAAGCTACAAGCTGCGGCAACTGCCAATACCTACGTCAAACAGCATGTGGCTTATCTGGTCTTCTCAGATTTTTATTTCTTCGGAGTATCTGCAAGCCGACTGCGCTCCTCATGCAGGAGCATCTCAAGAACTTCCGGTTCTTCAACGTTAGCTACTGTCATGGTCCATATGACTGAGCAGTATACTGGTTGAAAGTCTGAAGCCCTGTGCCCTCTTAGCTCTTGGATGCTAATGCTCACATTACATTATTTATTGAATTTCTCAGCCAAATAGTGTTCTGCGCCATAAAATCTACACAAGTGAAACCTGCCAACCTGATACGAGCTCCATAGTTCTGGAATAAACTTATTTCACCGAAACAAACAAAGTGACATGACCGGGGAAGGTTATTTTCTACTGCATAATGAGCGAAGTTGGAGAGTAATCCAGGTCTAATTACTTTCTCCGGCTGAACATTTCGGCAGAACTCCCACAAACCGCGCAATTGCCCCCCCTCTCTCTCAGGGTTCCAGGGCGGGGCGCAGATGGCATGTGCCAGCCTCCTCAGCTCTCTTTGTTCCCCTTGATGATGGACGGTTGTGCTGAATACTTCAGCCCCCACCTCACTGCTGGCTCGAGCCCTAGGGACTGGAGCCCAAGCCCCATGACCGAAACCCGCGGTAGATCAGCAAAAAGCACGAGCGATGGGCAGACTTGTAACAAGACACCCTTCATTCCATCCGTGCGGCTGCTCGCTGTGACCCTGAGGATAAACAGTAGCCTAATCTCTAGAGTGACAGAGTCAACTTGTTATAATGACATCTAGAAGCCGGCCTTCAGTGTAACAACACACACATCTATAAGCAGCTGTTTCAAACCACAGGTCTTCATTAGCATTAGCATCAAACCACACGTCTTCATTAGTATTAGCATCAGACCACAGTTCTTCATTAGCATTAGCATTAGCATCAGCATCAAACCACGAATCTTCATTAGCATTAGCGTCAGACCACAGTTCTTCATTAGCATTAGCATTAGCATCAAACTACAGGTCTTCATTAGTGTCACTGTGCTAAATGGCTCCTTCTTCCTACTGCGCTGAGCCACATGCTCTTACTCCTGGCACATCCCCAACAGTAAATTCGTAAATGTATAAATCTATGGAGTGATGTACAACTTTAGCAACAGTGTACTTTGTACAAGGGGACAAGCTAAAGCGGCACACTAAGTAGTGTACCATTAAAAATTGATGCTTTTATACGGGCGAACGTTTGGGGTGCTGTGTAGCTGAATTTCCATGGCAACCGAGCTCCCCTGAGCTGGGTGCCTGTCACTGCAAATCAGACGGTGCGGAATGAGGCTGGTCAGCCGGCCCTCACCGCAGTGCTCCCGAAACACTCTTTACTTCCCCGGCGGAGAAGTCTCCCGCACTGGTGGCATAGATGTGGAATAAAGACACACGTTTCAGCATCCAGATGGTATTCATTAATGATGAGAAACGGAACCCACATTCTGGACGAGAAAGGAGCAGAAATATCGATTTACGTCCGGCGGCTCTCGACGAGACTGCCTGTCGACTGTCTCGTAAACGGTACGGCGCAGACCTGACAGCGGCATATTTCTGATTGTGGGGGGCGGGGCAATGATGGAGGTGTCCAGGGCTTCAAAGAGCCATAGACTACGGCAGGTTGGTTATCCGAAAGCCCGGCAGCGGGGGGGCTGGGACTCTGTGAGGATTCCGAAGCCGCAACGTGCCGCGTTGCCCACGTACCCTCCCCTCGAATTCCAAAACGAAAAGCCGCATACTCCAAGCTCCGCCCAAGCACCCCCCCCCCCCAAGAAAAGCCATACCACTGCCCACCACATCACCACATCAGCCAGCCAGCAGCTGATGAGAGATGCGGCCTCCCATTATGGGGTTTAGCTCTCCTGGAAAACCACTGACGTGGGACTAGACCTCTTTGTGTTCTATCACTGTTTGACATTTGATACAGACGCTAGTGAGTATCGACCGATAGTTTGCAGGAGACCCGCAGAAGTCGGCTTCTGTTTTTCCGCTGAGCCAAACGTTTTCATTTATATACATGATACATGTTTAATCACTCAATTTATGCTGCTACTAGACATCTGTACATGTCCATATGCACACACGAGGACTGACACAGTGCAATGGTTTTTCAGTGATCTATTACTGCCATTTCTGCTGTCGTCAAACATTCAGTTCCTTCCGACATTTGCTTTTAAACCCTCAACTTATGCTGCAACTAGACATCTGTAGATGTCCACTTTTGTATATTTCCATTACATATACATAGTATAGGTTACAGATTATGCTGCATTTTCTCTTCTTTAATTGTCCACTTTGCTGCTGTAACAATGTCCATTTCCTGTGGAATTAATAAAGGTTATATTATCTTGTCCTACAATAAGTGTCTTCCTTAGATATGGGATTCTCTCCTAGAAAGGCACCAATACAGGACCAGGACATCTGAAACAGTGGGGACCAGGAGATATGGCTCAGTCCAACCAACTAAAGTCAAATAATCTGATAGTCTGTAGCTAATTTTCTACTTATTCAGAGAAGCCAGTATTCATACACACCTGTAACCGAGAACTAGCCTATTTTTCCCTGAAAAATAAGAAGACACTGTTTCCCAACTCAGTCCTGGGGGACCCACAGGTGGCTCATATTTTTGCTTCCTCCCAGCATCCCTGCCAGCCAGTTCACAATTTTTCTCCCACTCCACTCCGAGGGAGCTACAACGTGGACTGTCCGTGGGTCCCCAAGGACCGGACTG
Organism: Mormyrus lacerda; assembly: GCA_015163995.2. Lineage (NCBI taxonomy): Eukaryota > Metazoa > Chordata > Actinopteri > Osteoglossiformes > Mormyridae > Mormyrus > Mormyrus lacerda. The sequence continues at coordinate 3,044,710 of JAABNX020000057.1, forward strand.
AGAGACACTGGTCTACATGTTCACATGCTTGTCCCAGGGACTGTCTGCGAATATGTTATATAACAAAATGCTGTTATATTTACAGTGAAAGACAGACAGTGTCCTCTCTGCATCTTCTGACATAAAAAAAAAACCCTCCATGCTACGAAAAAGTAAAGAGCAGCGGAGATGACTGCCAGATAATGTCTAGGAACTGTATCAAACAGCAAAAAAATGATATACAACACAAAGAGGTTTTTGTTATGAAAAGCAGTATTCAGCACGGATTTCTACTAGAGAAGACAAAACAAAAACAGAAAAAAAAAAGTCTGCAGTGAGCCAATTTTTATGGAAATCCCTCTTTCAGGACTCAAATGCTCCCAAAAGCCCGTTTACACGAGTGGATTCACGGTCGCTGCAGACGCATTGGCCGTCCTCAGAAAGACCTCGGCTGACATAATCGAGCTCAGGGATTATAAATTATGCGGAACATTAAAAGTACATTAGGCATTAGAAGGTATTAAGAGTGAACGATTTGTTTTGCCGTGTCATGCGGGTGATTCCCTTAGAAATATCTCGAGCCCAGGGCATATTCCTTATAAAATAACAGTATTGAGTTCAAAGGGACTTTGGGAGCACAGTTCATTCCATACCATGCAACCTGACAAGGATTGAAAACTTAGCTAGTAAATATGTTTTTTTGATGAAAATGAAGATTTTTACATGTCATGTCATGGTACATAAGGACAATGAAAAAAAAAAAGATACAGTCAATAAAAAACATTTGTATACACAGTTCCAGTCAAAGGTTTGGACACGCCAAGCCGCCTACAAAGGAGAGTGATAGAGTGTTGCATCACCTGACCTGGCCACCTGACCTAAACACAGAAGAAATGGTCTTTGGAGGAATTTGGAGGACAAGAGAGAGAAGGAAAAGCAGCCAATGAGTGTTCAGCATATGCAGGACCTTCCATAGACCTCCTTCAACTGGCATAAAGGAAGCAGCCAATGAGTGTTCAGCATATGCGGGACCTTCCATAGACCTCCTTCAACTGGTATAGAGGAAGCAGCCAATGAGTGTGCAGCATATGCAGGACCTTCCATAGACCTCCTTCAACTGGCATAAAGGAGACAGTAGGGTCAGACAGTCCCTGGGGCGATTGGGGTTAAGGGCCTCGCTCAAGGGCCCAATGCTGGGATCACTCTGCTGAATCAGGGATATGAACTAACAACCTTCTGAGTCCCAACCTTCAGAGCTGCCTGCCCCCAAACGCTTTTTTTGAAATACTTTTTTAGTTGATGCATAATTCCATGTTATTTTATAGTTTTGATGTATTTATAATTATTGTACAGAAAAGTGTAAATAAACTTTTCTATGGGTAGGTGTGTCCAAACTTTTGACAGGTTCTGTATAACAGCATGTAAATACGGCCCCTATAATCGTTTGGTTTGCCTGAGTTTCTGACTGACACTGGTCTGCAATGAATGAAAATCACAGCCTCGGTGACAGGGAGATACAACTAATCAGCCTGTATTGAAACCAGACAAACACTCCCGTTCTCCTGAGCCGGGAGCTGCCTTTGTTTACTCAGTCATGTTTCAGAAGAGATTCGCAGAAGTCGCCAGCGCTTTTCTGCCGCGCCAAACACCTTCATTCATGTTGAGCAAGAAAGACTTTCAGATGTAAGCTACTGTAGTGTAAAATGAAGATTAAACATGCTGCCACAGCTATGTGTCCTCCTTAGTCAGAAGAGTGACTAAGGGTGAGAATATTCTAGAAACAGGAGAAATGAATTGTTCATTGGCAAGCAGGACTAACTGCTGATGATTTAAGCCTGCTGGATCTTTTACCAGCCTTTGACGCCCGGGGTGCTCCGGAAACCGCACGCGTAGAAGCGGTGGAATTCCAGGCTGAGCCATCTCAAGGTCACTTGGCTGTGTGTGCCAAGGAGACGCGGGGATGGGGACTCGGTCGGGAGATGCGCGACTGCGCGACTGCGCGACTGCACGGCCACCGACGCAGCCTCCTCCCTCTGGACTTTCCGGTGCCGGGACGTTGGCGTCTGGACGGCATCTGATTTCGAAGACCCCTGACCCCGGAACACCGACGGTGGCTACGATAAACATATGTCATCCCACCGCCCTTTGGGTCCTACTGATGTCCTTAATGATGTAATAAATCATGTAGCGAAACGACTGCAAAGTACTGAGGAGCCAATTCCACTCTAAAATCTAAGTCAGAAGGGCCTGAGTAATGCAATGTTGGCTATCACTCACTCTCTTAAAGGGAGCACAGACACACACACACACACACACACACGCACTCCATTACAGCAAAGTACATCTTCATTCTTTCATTACGGCTCCCATTCTAAAATAAAACATTGTTCATAATGCTTAATGGACTAAAATTTCATTTCGACTTTGGAAAGCAGACAGACATACAAGATCCAATAGATGCTAGGAGTCTTTCTTTGCCTTTCAACCCTAATAATTCACAAAAAAAAGAAAAACAAAACAAAATGAAATCACTGGCATATAAATCAATAGCATGCAATTTACAGTTGTATTCTGTAATTATTGATGATCCATCAAAGACTCCAGTGCTGGCCCTGCTCAGAAATGATTTTCCCAAGAACTTTTACACTTTCAAAATAACCAGTAATTCCTGGTCGATATTAAGACCCAGCTGATGTGTTTCATGTTGCGCGACTTTAATATACGTTATGTGCAGCTTACATTTCGCCTTCCACCCCTAATGACGACCGCAGAAAGGACTGTACCGCATATGAGCGAGAATTTGTGAGAAAATAGGATTAATACTGAGCAGGCCATCCGCCCCTGTAACACACGATGTCAGCTGGGCAGAAAAGCATTGTGGGAAATGGCTTTGAACCCAGCCTGCTGTCAGATTCAATCGCCCACCCATAGAAAGCAAAGTGAGATGGGACAAAACGCGATAGAGACAGGCATGAAACGGACGGCAAGGGGGCCCTGGTTTACCCACAACTGTCAGAGGCAAACAGACCATAATGAGAAAACCTTCTACAGAGAACCATCCCGAGAGAAGGTGAAGCGCTACTTCACCCTGACCCGAGTGGGATAACGGCCCTCACCCCTCAGAAGCAGACCTACAAAAATAATCCAAGCATCTGTATCACAGCCAGGCCGCCTGACTGCAAGGTGCCGCACAAAAGCGGCGCGTGAGGCTGCTGCAGAACACAGGACGGCCCTCGTGACGAGAAGCACTTCAGCAAATGCTCGACAGCAGCGACGCAGCCAGCAAAACAGTGTCCTGCTTGCACAGCCATCACTCTGCCCCCTGGAGGTCTGTCTAACTACTGCGCTTATATAACAGGTAGGTTAGGGTTGTCCAAAAATGCATAATGATTATTATACTAAACTAAACTAACCAAAGTGAATTTTTTCACATGGTACTGAGTGTTCTTGGTGCAGAAAACATTTTTCATTTATTTATTTTGTTTATTGCTGTTTTTTTGTTTCTTTTTTTTTTTTGGCGAACCCTGTTTTTTATAACTATACAGGTACATGAATAAGCCACAAGATTTAAAGAAACAAGTGCCTGTTCCAGTATAATAAAGTGGCATTTATAGATGTAATATACAGACATAAGTATGCTCTGTCTGTACAGCAGACACGTGGATATGCTAGTAGATTTAAAGACATATGTGCCTCCCCCGAATAAATAAAGTGGCATTTATAGATATATACACATTAAAAATATGATGTACTCGTTGCACCATGGATATCTAAATATGCTACCATATTTAAAGAGACACACACACATAAAAATACTGTTTGTAAAAAAAACGTGACTATGTTACTAGATTTAAAGAGATGCACATCTCCACCAGTGAAATAAAGATATGCACAAATAAAAATACTTTATTTATACACCAGATGTGTAGATAATTTACCATATTTTATAAGACATGCGGCCTCTCCAGTATAAAAATGTGACTTTTACAAATACAGAGTTAAGGGTATCACTGAGACCCACCGAACACACACACACACAATCTCAAAAAACTGATGGAATTTGGTTCTCGGAAAAATAATGCACATAGATGCACCAGTATGAAAATCCACAGGAACATAAACTAAAACAGCCAATGGGATTTTTTCTTCTAGGTTGCTATGGGGACAATAACAGGTAGAGATAGAGGGAAGCTGCCATATGCAAGCGGGTCCTGGCTAACCCAGCTTCTGGCGGGTCTCCAATCCCGGGCGCTGTGTGCGGTCTCCTGGAGCGACCGGTGGCCCCATGTCACGAGGGGAAAACGCTCTCCTTCCCCGAGATGCTTACTGTACTTTGGATGAGCATTTTTCCGCTTATCCCACCATATCCTGTATCTCGTGTCTAATCCTCTTACGTAAAACCTTGAGAGGCCCTTTGATGTTACCTGTTTATGCTTGTGCTTTTCCCCATCACTCACACACAGGTATGACTCAGCAAGCCCTTCCAGGCCCGAGCTGTAAAACAACCACTGTGGCACTTCTGGTTCTCTCTGCCAGGAACAGGCTGGGGTTAAAGGTGAAGCCCCTACTTAACTCCTGCTTCCGACCAATAGGACGTCCCCACACCCAGCCAACATAACCGACAAACATGTACATGACTGAATCGTAACATGTAGCTACCTTCGAATTGACATCCCAAGATGCACATGGCCAGACAGATGCCATATTCATATCACTGCAGTGCCACATTTAAACTCAACACAACGAGCTTACATCAAGGACGCAGGTGACGTTTTACATTCCAGTGATTTTTGAATACTTTCATTCAGAAACATAAAATGTTAGTGTCACGTGCGAAATATATGGACAGGTAACAGAGCAGAGCAAGGGGTAGCAAATCAAACATATACACGCTTCTATCAAAGCTTTATATCAGGTGGGCTGGCAGTGCTGCTTTTGGGGTGACCCAAGGTAACGCATCCTGACTGAAGGTAAATCCGGGGAGCGGACTGTCTGAAAGCTCGCAGTCGATGAACTCTACATAACAGCACACTGGGGGGGAAAAAACATGGTTTTATCTCTTAAAGATGAAAGCAGCCAATTATCCATATTAACAGCCTTATACATATGCACCGGAGGAGGCTGAGCAGAGCTAATTCATCCGAATTTGAGCACAAACTTTGAGTTTAATTCACCGCTAAGTGATGGCCTTGATGAAACTTCAATTACAAAGGCAGGAGCTATGTATAAACTCATTATGAGTTTTCCATCCATCCATCCATCCATCCATCCATCCATCCATCCATTCTCTACCCACTTCTACTAATCAGGGCTGGAGTGTATTTTGGGCAGGTATACCCTGAACGGTATGACCTGAGATGATGATGAGGTTAAAAAAAAATGCGACGTACGTTCAGGAACGCTGACAATAAGCCACCTACTGTAGTTCTCATTTGACCAGGAACAAAACAGTATGGTATCACTGAAGCAGCCAACAGACTGAAGGGAACACACTAATGTTTATATTCTAATAGGAACACAAGATTATCAAAGTCTTGTGTTATCAAAGTCTTGCTGAAGAACCCATCTGACCTCATACATGATGGAAAGGGGCTGTAGGGAAAAGGCTGGAGGACGGTCAGAGACTGAAAATTGCAGAACTGCATGCCTGAATATGCGCTTCTCGGGCTGGATGCATGCACACGTGTGCAGACATGGAGAATGCGAGCGTCCTGCAACGGGAAGGAAGGAGAATATATCACCTGCATGAATGCATGAGACATCACTGTGTTCACACGCTACCTGCCTCTAACACCTGGAATCTAAGTCTAAGCTCTGACAGCAGGAGAGAGACAAGAGGATTAAGTTCTCTGGCAGGATTGTCCAAGCTGCGGCAGTCGATATTCCAGCTGTTTGCCCAGGAATCTAGCTACCTGGGGGTTGAGAGCCCAGGAATGGCGGACATCGCTAAAGTCAAAGTCGGCATTTCTTAACAGTCTTTTTTCCGGATATGTCGATATCCTTCGCGTTCATAGAGGGCATCCTGTGCAGAGGTCTGACTTCAGAGTCACTCCCAGGGAAGTAACAGTGATTGAACACCTTGGGTAGTGGAAAGACTGAAAGTTCGTGCCAAGAGGAGAAACAATGGGATGGCAGAAAGTGTTATTGTACTGAAGAACACACAATAATGCCAGCTCTTTTTGTGTTTAGCTTGTTTTGATTTTGAAGGCACATATGGTTATCTACCTAATTTAATATGCTTCCCACTGTTAGATACAGTGTCCTTAAAGGAACGGCAGGTTTTGTCCGTTTGTTGGATTTGTCAACATTTATTCAAGTGCATGCTTGTTACAAGTGAAAATGTCAGTTATTTCCAAAAACACACAAATAAAGTATATATACCTCCAGAAAGTAAATTACAATCCAATAATAATAATAATAATAATAATAATAATAATAA
>JAABNX020000057.1:3085491-3106621 GCA_015163995.2 Mormyrus lacerda
TGATGTTGCCTCCCACATTTGTCAGTTCAGTGGAGTGCAGCAATGCAGCCTGAACGCACCAGGGGGAAAACGCCCCGGGGTCCAGGGTCTTCTTCCTCTGCTCGTGTAGGGGGCGTTTCTGAAGTACAACACTGCGAGTTAAACAGTGTTCACCCAGGCGATCATCTGAACGTCTAGTGCTAACCATACACTGGAAGACTTTGAAAAGACTAAAGTCTTACGCCCTCTCACATCTGGAGACAATGTGTCAATAGTCACAGAATAGTCACAAAGTGTTTTTTTTTTTTTTAGTCAGAAACTACGGGTTTGCATAGACTGGGGATCTCACAGCGTCACTGGTGCTGGAGTGTTTACCAGTCGGTTATTGACAATGTCATCACTATTTGCATCAGCCAAGACTAAAATACTATGATAATATTAAACATTGTTGATTTTATTGGAACGTCAAGATGAGACAGGCTGATTTAAGACAGCGATCCTGACCACCTAACGTCAAACGGTCGAGATGACAGGGGTGCGCCACAACTCTAGCAAAACTCTTGCGATTTTATTCCAACACTCGAGATTCGTCCACGACAGTGAAGACACTTGTAAAGCCATTTGGAGTCAGGCCAGCATTTTGTAATTAACTAGATTTCCCTCTAACTGTAAGCTTTGTCACCGTAAGACCACAGATCCTTACCTATTGCTAATTTCATTTATCTATATTTTTATTCCAGTGTTATTAACAATACCAATTAGTGATTTAATCGTCCAGAAACAGATATTTTCCAGTAGCTGATTCACTTGAGGTTCTTAAAGGATAATATGTGTCAGTGAAACTTAACTACTATTCCAGTAGGACTGATTTGCAAATGATCAAAATTAAATGATTAATCACAAAGGGTACATAAGCCGAAGCTTTTGCTACTTCGCAAAAACAACCTCAAAACGTACTTTTTACAAGTAAAAATTCAGCCTTTGGTACTCCAAGATGTTCCTGATAAGTTCTCAGATAAGCATGAGCGTTCTGTTCATGTACATAGATCTCTGATTACAGACAACAACTCAAGAGCTCAAGGAGGGGATATCAATACCCAGCTGCAGATGAACGGTAATGAATAGAGATATTAATCTGATGACAGAATGCATTACCTCTTGGGGACCGAGAGGCCAGCGGTGATTGAAGGCTATTTCTCTATCGCAAAATCATTTCTGTGAGTCAAAGTCGAAACACTTTTACTGATTTTCCACTTGTGTCCAACTACCACATGTGTTATGAGGCTTTCAATGGAAATGCGTTAGGCGCGCTGTATCGATACCAACCATCACGTCGCCATAACGGCATACGGTATGCTTTGCGAGCCTGGCGCCTATCTCTGTACTCCTCGGACACTCTGGATGGGCTGCCAGGCCGTCGCAGGGCACAGGCAGGGGCACCAATGCTATGAAACCGCATCTCTGCTCCTTGGAACCAAGGGGCCCGGACCCAGGTACTGGAACTTCAGGAGCAACATTAAGTATGCAGTGATCAACAATCAGGAATAAAATGACCTACAAAAAATTGAATGCAAATAATTAAAACTTATTAATAATTAGATACAATTATATCCATTAGAAGAAAAAAAAAACAAAACAAAAACACTGTGATGTTTATGCAAGACAAATGATACTGATTACTCACTGAGCGCTGCGATTTCATATCAACCAATCAACTGTATTTTTAGACGGTATACTTAATGTTACATCACAGGCAGCATTAGCTAAATCTCAACACACACCGCGAGGCAAAAGTGCACCATGAGGCGAGCAGGCTGTGGAAATTTCAAACAAAAAAGACACAGAAGTTTATATCTGTGCCTTCCAAAAGCAAACAGAGCAAAACTGGTTAGTCGATTTGTATTCTGTACCCTGGTGTCAGATCTGAAGGGTTCATTTGATTCAGCGTACTTCGGTGTGTGCATGGTCATCTTGGATGTAGACGTACGGTATTTGACTGGGTAAATAAGTGCTATGTAGTCACACATCACTAATATATGGCTGGTTCAGTGAATATGCCCCCTATCACCGTTAAATAATGCCCCCCTCCCACAGAGGTCCGCAGTCCATCAACCAATAAAATACAATGAGGCCTGACTGAGTCATGCACCCCTGGCCCCTTAGTACCTGTCTGGTGAACTACTGTAGTTGTGCATGTGGTGTATAGTATAGTACAAATATTCTGATAGAAGAGGGGCGTTGCCATAGTGCATAAACTCACGCTCTCGGCATCACTAATATATGACTGGTTCAGTGAATATGGCCTCTACTCCTGCTGTAAAATACAGCCCCCCCCCCCCATCAGTTTATAAACTCATGCTCTCAGCATCACTAATTCACTCAACTATAGGTTTATGACCGGCAGGATTAGCAGCAGCCATTGCACATAAACACAGGAAGAACGGGCAAAAAAAAAGCAAATTCCATCTACCCAGAGTTGGGGGCGGGGCTCACAGCCCAGGGGGTGTGGCTTATTTCACCCACCTAGCAGCAGCTGCCAACCCTAATCCTACTCTCAAATCAAGACCTATTGATCGGAAATGCTTCTAGTGAAAGACTGCACCCCCAAAAGGGCATGCAAGAAATCCACATCTCTGCATTCCTGTGTCTGTTCCGAGGTTCAACGATCACGAGCCAAAGCAGCCCAAATCCGACACGTGACAAAGGTGAGCAATTATAACGTGACACAGACGCGTTTACACTCCACGCATATATAATGGATACAATTGAATTAAACTTCACTGTCATACTCCTGAGTACAAGTACAGAGTCAATGGAATGCAGTCAGCATTGAACTAGGTGCAAATATAAAAATACACGCACACACACACACACAGTATGATGGTATACAAAAATCTGTGCCTATATGTGCTCAAAAGATTTTTTTTTTCCCAAACAAGTGAAAGTATAGCATCCTTTAAAATGAATTTTAAATAATAGTGTTATTTAAATGCACCGAAAAGGGGCCACTGTAAGGAGCAGGCTGGCAGCAGGGCTCTCGCTAAGATTAATTTCCCGAAACAGATTATGTGTGTCTGCGGTGTAAAGGAGCAGATCCCCTCTTTCGAAGTCTATTCAGCATCCGTTTATCCGGCTTCTCGGCTCAGTGTAGGGTTCATTCTGTTTCAGCATGACACGTGTTAGATAGACTTGACAGATCGGCTTCTGATAAGTCGCAGGGCCCATAAAGAACCAGGCCCTAATCTGAAAATCCGAAGGGGAGAGATTAGGCCCGGGACCATTACCGCGGTGTCACTCTTACTTACGGTATGGCGACGTTATGTTACGTTACGCCATGCCGCACATGTGCCTTTCGGTAAACACTCGCCAGACGTCAGTCACCTGAACAGTAATAGTCGAAAGAGTAGAAAGCCGAGATGAGCAAACAAGTACGTGCATCTCCTGGCACTGCCGTCGCCTCAGAACCTCACGAGAGGATATTAAGTCTTTAGCTATTTCCTATTACCGACAACATATGTCATACATACAAACTCGGCACGCTTTTCAGTTGTTCCGCACTTTTTCCGCAAATCGATGACTAAACTTACTCTCAGTCAGTCGCCCTTCATTGAGAACTTGAAATGGTCTCCCTCTCTTTTGTTTCTTCCTGGGTTCAGTCCAAATGAACTGTTGACTCTTACCAGCCGCAGGGAACGATGCGTCAAGCATTCATTGAGCATTGCTTGGCTCACCAAGATGTCAGGTTTCCTAAACATGACGGCCAGCCAACGGCACTACCAATAAGCATTCTCTGCTATCCACACCTATTATAATATAACCCCCCAGGGGTACCTCAAACGAGACCCCAACTGGCGCCAGTAAGCGTAGCCAATCAGCACATGAGCCCGATATGCTGATGGTGCGAACACAGGTCACCAGCTGTTGAATCTCCAGCTAGATTCTGGGCTAGCGGGCCGTTAGCCCATCCCGCGGCTCCATCAGACCGGAAAGCACAGCGCGCTGGCGCGGTGGCCGAGAATGGCGGCCACAGCCAGCCCTCTGCCCAGACCGGCATGCTCACTGCAGGTGATCAGCGACACCAGCATAACGTGCAGCTACCTGCCCTTCTCCTGACAGACCCAGGACTGACTTCGTTTGACGCCGACGCTAGAGACTCTGGAACAGAAAATAGAAACAAGATACTGCTGAGATGCAGCCCCGGCCTCAGCAAGCTAAGACAGGCACGCGTCTGTTCCTCCAGCCCGCTGAACATATTTCCCTCTCCCATTCACACCTTCCAAAGCCATGCCTGCCGTGTATGAATTCCTGCATCCATGCGGAGATTCTCAGCAGACTAAGCAGGTAAGCAATGATGTAAACGTTTCTGGAGTGATATACATGGATACGCCTATCAATTACAGATAAACCACGACATCCCTATCATCTCTGAGAACAAAGGGTTTGTTTTTTCGATATAATGGAATCATCAGCCTCAAGTATTACACACATTGTGATTGCGTGGGATTGGTTTCCAAATTTTTTTTCACCCATAATCAAAAAGTGGCCAACCAAGAACAGAGAGCCGACCGCTGGAATTAAAGCGGGTGACCCAATTACGGGTTTCAGCTTCGGTGAGACGTGGGGGGGGGGGCACTTCTGAGGCTCCTGCGCTGTTGAATGTGGACTTTCACGCTCCGAGCCTCGTGGTGCGAGATTCATTTGCTTGCACAAAGCGCACCTGATTAAAAAGTGGACCTTGCCCAGGGATGACCCCTGTATCTGCACTCTGTTGGGCAGGAGCACTCCAGGTATGTGATAGAGGATTAGGGGCTCATCTCTCTTACTGTTCTCTGTCTTCACTGGCGAACCCCTGATGCACAAGGTCTGGGGGTGGGGAACACGGCCCTTGTTAATGGAGGATTCTGCCGCATCATTAATGAGAGCTTTCTTCATGGGGATCCTCTTTCAGATTCTAGGTATTAAGGTAAGGCAGACTACAGGTCAAAGTCCTTCATCATATGGATCAGAGCATTGGTTGGGGAGGGGGGGTACCTGTCTCTTCTTTTTGCAAAAACCTTTGATAAACATTAAAAGAACTGTATATCAATCAAGGGGAAGACTGCCGATTGTATATGCTGGGGAATCTTTAATTGTCGCAATTGCTTTGAAGAGACCTACAGCATAAATAATCATTAAGCCCAAATAAGTACATTATTTTACTGTGGGGGTGGGAGAAATGAGGCTTTGAAGCCCAAGGTAGGCGGTATTTTTATTGCACAATCAATCGCTGCCTAGTTTAGCCCAATAGGAGCCAATAATGTAAACTTCGGGTAGTGGGTTAAAACCAATCATGGACTGACAAACCGCTACATTTGCATCCATTATGGTTTCCAGATTCTCATTTTGTCCATTCCTTACTACAAGGACCATCTGGTGTTCTGCTCATAACTGTTTTGGTAGATAGCTGTAGCACAGACATATAGCTAAGGGTTACAGCTCAGTCCACAGTCAGACTTGTGGGGCAGAGACTCTGTGTCTACTTCAACTGGGCATTACTGCTCAGGGGAATTTTACTTGCGCGAAAATGTTCTTAAAGCAGCATAAAAAATGATTGGCTCAAAGAGATAACCAATCAGATTGTAGAGGAGGTTGGTCCAAGTAACTAGAGGAGGCAGGACCAAGACATCTAATTGTTCTGCCCTCAGAACATTTTTGTGTAAGTAAAACTCTCATGAGTGGAATTCCTATGATGGACAGCGAGCAGCTGGCCCCTCCCACAAGAGCTAGCTCTCTTTCCTGCATCATGTCAGCTGACGGCATGGTAAACAGTCATTGGCTGGAGGGTGTCTGCATATGAGCAGACCCTGCCATTTGTTTTCTGGCAAGCAGGCCAAGGTTTTATAAACTGCCAAATATGAGAAACAGCTCATATTTTTTATTTTTTAAAAGGTCTAACCTAAATAAACACTTGTTAAAAAATTTAAGGACAAACCATATAGAAGCCAAGTTATCTATGATAGCCAATATATACTGCAGGGTTTTGTAAAAATATTCTTTTGGTTCAGAAATACAGAGGATTACATGCTCATATTTATGAGTGGCTGCCAGCAGTTATGGTTACTCAGGGTATATATTACTTATATGTATATATTTAAGCCACACAGAGGTCAACTATTTTGTAATGACTTAAAGGTACATTTTCAGGTAATATTTCATCTGTTCTATAATATTAAGACCAAACGCAGTATGTAGAATTGTATCACGGTAATTATTGTATAACGACGTCAACATATTTGATCGTTTTCACTTTTTCTTATGTTTCTGCTAATAAGTAAATACACCTGAGATTTTAACATTTTATTTTTTTTTTGGAATTTGTTTATATGATCAAAACGTGTATATAATGCTAACTATATACTGTAGCATTCTTTTGTCTTTCCAGAAGCCTGGAAAGGAGTGTTACAATTCGATGACAGTATTTACTGAAATCTGGAAGTGAATCTGAGGGAGCAGAGCAAGTATAACCGGCAAATCAATGTAAGGTCATTTTCAGAGATTTTCCATTTCACGTTCTTTATGGAGCATGAAAATCCAAGAACGCAATCACAGAAAGAGACTGTGCCCAGAATCGGGGAAAGCCAAATATGCCTGCACTATATTACTGTCGTCAAAATTCACTTACACATTGTAGAAAATTAATTTTAAGACAACTAACTTAATTGCTATGTTTTTTGACTTCATCTGATCAGTGATCTCAAGCACATTGAGCAGGTTTAATTTGTAACAGAAGACAGAAACCTCCTTTGGAAATGACTTTAGTAATTAAAAATTTCATTCAAATTGAACACATTTAGAAGAGCCCCAGCACTTTAAATGTAGCGATTTATTGTTCTGCCCAGATTTAATTCTTCATTACCTAAACTGCTTACATTTCTTCTTTTTAATTAAGTAATTACAAAGCTTCCAATTAAGAGATGTTGCACTCAGACGATTTGACATCTGGTTACAGATTGAGCCAATAAAACCACTGCGCTTTAGATGTGTAGGGAAGGTACCCAGGAAGGTTTTCTTGTACATTTTTGTTCTTTATTTATTGACGTGTTCTGTTTATATCTCACACACATAGACAAGTTGGTCTTCCTATCTAAACGGGGACCGTACATTCATTTCTATGGGAAAAACCCTAATCCCAATCACAACACCCTTAACCTCTACTCATCCATAACCGTAACCATAAGTAACCAAATAAAGACTTTTGGCATTTTTGCTTTTTTGATTGCATTCACAGATTTTTTTATAAAACCCAGGTTTATCCAAATGGAGACCTCAAAAGATATCCCCAAAAGTAGGGAAATTTCAGGTTTTACTACACTTTGGGGACAATTTGGTCCTCAAATGTGATCTATGCAAACCCAGACACACACACACACAGAGCTTATAGCTATCCCCCTTACCATTCCAGATTTTTTTCTTTAATTAATTTTCATATAATTGTATGGATTGCATTGGTTCTATTAACTTATCAATAAAACATTACGAATTTTCTTCTTAAGAATTATAAAACCAGAATGGTTAGATATCCTTTCAAATACACTTGACGAGGCGCAGAAAGCAATGTAAAAAGTGATATTTTACTTTTTGACACTTTTATAAGAGGATGTGAAGAAATCATTTCTGCCAGGGTTGTAGTGCGAACCCGATGCACGATAATCCCTTTATATGAGCTGTTGAAGAAGACATCACAGACTTCATAATTATCATGGATGATTTAACTCATATGGTAATTATAGTATTTTAATAAATGGGAACATGGCAGTAAGTGACCTAAAAAATCTTCTGGTGGAACAAAGATAAGTGTAATTTTTCGGAAAAAGCCTTCTGTGATCTTTTATTCGTTGCCACCTTACTGCAGACGAAAGGTAAAACTTCAAAAAAACTGTCAACTGTCAAAACGCATCAAAGTCATACCCGGGTTTTAAATAGTCCTGCCATTTGGGAGAATCATTGGAGTAGTTACAGGTTAGCCTAAGTCAGCCAGAAAGGATAATACGACTGTGTCCACAGAGTTGCTAATACGCCGGTTATTGCGTATGTGTGAAATAATGAGAAATGATGAGCTTCTGCATTCAATTCTTATGCGATTTACTATCGTTTTTCTTTTAAATAAAGACCTTTAATATTGGACTCGCTGTAGAACTTACGGGCTGCAGTGCTTATTGCACAGACCCACAAAACCTCAAAAAAGGGTCTCAGTGTATTAAAATTGTTACATTAGTTTTGAGAGTTCACTCATCTATACAGAGTTATTTGTTCCATGCTGCCTGATTTATTGGTTCAATTCCCTTTTGGACCTTTTGGATTACATGTATACAGGGACCGTATACCCCCTCCGGTCATTAGCTAACCTTGCTGAAAATGACTCATCTGTAGGGTGCAAAGCTACCGCAGTTAAAAATCATACATTAAATGAAAGTCTGGCTTCTTAGGCGAAAACTCACACAAGTTGCGCTATATTTTCTGTTCCCTGTTTTTTTTTTTTTTTGGATTGAGGTCGAATGTATATGCAATTCATTGTAAACTAAGCATACGCAAATACTGTATGACAGGGTTCCTCGGAGACCCTCTGGCTATGCTAATTTTACCCCCGCTGAGTGCTTATTACATTAGCCTTGATGGGGGCATTGATTAAATTCCACCCATGATTTGACACATCATAATACTGCTGTCAACCTTTGTGCAACGTCCTTTTGAATGCAAGTTTATGTCAAAAAAAAAAAGCTGCAGAATTCCACTTTAAATGTTTATCAGTCATTTGCTGATTATTCTAATGAATGATACCATAGTGGGGACTCTCTGTGAGCCCGATGAGAGCTCAGTGAATGTATATTTCAACTTTGAGTAGTCATTTCTGTTTTTTTGGATTTTTTGCCCCACAGAGCCAAGCTTCACCTGTCAAATAAGTTTGTCTACAGCCTGGCACTCTTTAAGAAAAATTGTGTAGGCAGGGTGACAGTACATCAACAGCGATACCGTCATGTGCGTATTACCTGAGATAGCTACCTCAGAAGAAAAATTGTAATCCAAGTGTGCCAGCAATGTGAATTGAGGAAGCGCAATTTGTCATACAAAATCTTTTGTGTGTCATCAGAAAACACAGAGGATAAATAAATCAAGGACTAGTCGTCTTATCAGACTTGTCATTGACATCCTACCAAATAGTTTATTTCAAAATTGTGAGGGATCCGAGGCTTAGGAGAATCTCAGCTGTCTTTGACTGAATCACCCGGCTGCAGGTACAAAATCAATGCGCTCGTCGAAAAGCCCAACATCCCAGTCATGTGAACATATCTCTTGCTAAACGCACCGACAGTTCTAGATTCGTGAAAAAATTTACACGCAGCAGTTGCGCCATCCGAGTGATACAATGTTGCTGGTCATAGGAGACTGACTGTAGTGATAACAAGTGAAGCCAGTGTGAAAAGCCCTGGTTTCTTGTTGATACACGATTCGCTTAGATGCATCCATTGCAAAATAGCTTGTTAGCTCCACTGGCACGTTTGCTGTCTTAAGGAGCACTGCTAGGCGGCAATATTTATGAGTTAGATTGCCTTGCAGTGCAATTTGTGGTAAATACACATGGGACACATGTAACTATCAAGTGAAATGAATAGCGTGCTGGTTGTCCTGTGACCTTGATGGCTGCGTTAATGTATTTTGGAAGATGCTTGACTCCTTTCAGAAACCTCAAAGCATTAGCAAAGTCATTTTTGTCCCACCCCAGACAGTAAATTGCAATTTATTGCAAAGATGCTCTACAAGCAATGGTCCGTTTATTATGTGGACCTATTCATTAACATACGCAGCCTGCTCTTCCAAACAGCCAATCGCGTAGCTAGAACTGAATACAGCACGGCAGACATGGGCCGAGGTTCAGTTATTACTCAGCTAAGCAAGTTCTGCTAAGAATGGCTAGTATTTCAAATCCAAGCGACGGCTTGACTGTGCCGAACATGTTGGTTCCGACATTCTGAGATTTTCCCTACAAGCGCTAATGTATCAGCCCGGTCCAACAGGGGCGTGCAGAATAGCTTCTCCGAATCAATGAAGTCATCTATTCTTGATGTGGTTCTGGAGGCAAAAGTGTGTCCTACCCAGTAAGAGCTACGTTAATGTAATGGTATATAGCCGAGGTTTTGTGATGGCTGCTTGGCTACATGGGTATGTTTGTGCATTTTGTAATCACATCAATTTTGAGCAATCTGGGTTGCCCCAGTACCGTAAATACTCTAAACAAGGTGGAAATGAAAGTATATCAGAGCTATGGTCAGCAAACAAAGTCAGCGGGGGATCAGCTTTTGATGTGCCATCATATTCTGTAATAATCTTGTGCCAGACAATAGTAATCAAGCAGTGGGAGGAATACAGCTTTGAAGGTTCCATCATCCCACAGCCACCACAAGCATGTAGAGACGATCTAATAATCAATTACTTACCTGCAACATGCTTATAAATGTCTGTTTATTGCTAAACATATATATACTCACATACACACTTGTGTGGTCCAGGTATACATTACATGATGGGGGACCAAATGTTGTTCTGATGTTGGCGGGATATATATATATATATATATTTATATATACTATATACATATTATATACACATACTATATATATATTCTGATATTGACTCATACTGTTCACATTCCAAGCAAAAGGTAAAATGAAAGAATAAATCAGTGATCTTACTCAGGCAGAAGACGAGGACGTCAGAGGTGGAATGCTCCCTGTCCTGAGACCTGCAAGAGACCTGCATTCAATTAGTCAGGCCTGCTTACAAATATGATGATCTTTAAAGAAAGCATAGCACGTGTCTGATTGCATTAGATTACATTACATTCAATTTATCATCATCATGCAGAGTGCAAGTACAACGGCAATGAAATGCAGTCTGAAGCGTTAAGCTTTTCTAGGATATTACCTGAAAGGAAGACTAAAACCAGATATTTCATAAAAACCATAAGTTATGTTTTATATTTGCATTTCCTGGATGGGGAATACATTGGTTTTGGGACCAGTCTGTGGTCACTACAGACAGTTATCTTCTTAATGCGATAACTCAAAAAGTCTTTAACGGATGTTATTCAGTCTTTCAAGATACATTGTAGGAGCAAAGATCCGGAAGTGACCGATGTTTGAGGCAAATCGCAGAACATCCGAAGCAGCACGAAAAGACGGGTACCCGCAGATGCAGATGTGGTCAACCTGGTTGCATTGTGACAAATCACATGCAGTTGGGCTTTCAATAAAAAAAAAATTGGAGAGGTGGAAGTCTGTAAGGGGGCTAGAGATCGTAGAGGGTAGTGGGTGTGGGAGGAGTCAGGATTAGATGGGGGGGTGGGGGGGCGGTGATAATACCATCCAGAGAACTCACTACTGTTGTTCCGACATCATCTATCTGAGATTTACTTTTTATGTGAATGTTTTAATTCATACCTGCTGTCCAAATGTGAAAGGTGACTTTCATGACATGAAGAAAATGACTTTCATAAAACATCCAGATTAATACAAATGACTAAGGATTTCTCAAGGACCAACTCTTTACGGTGATTTCCCCATAAATGAAGCCAGTAAACACAAGGCACCAACATCTTATTATTGTCTTCTGAAACCTCAGCAAATTTTCTTTCCCAGTAATATCACTTACAGCATCATCAGTATAACCAACAGAGAAGCACTATCCCATATGACACCCAGGACATCAGTCATTGTCTGCGATTAATTTGGCTCTTAAAAGATACATTAGTCTTGTTGAGTGCATTTGAACTGGAGACATTTTTTAGAGACTTTCTGTACCTTAAATACGAAGATTAAGCATCTCAGGTAATTAAAATAATAATTCCACCATATGTGTTTCTGCCCAATGGGTGTCTAAAAGAATTATAGTTAAAGAATAGTTTTATTGTATCCAGTGCTTACTACAGCATGCCTTTAAATGGAGATTTGCAGATAAATTGCATTCTTCTCTAGGAATTATGCTAATGAACACAGTTAATACAGTCAAGTCAGATTAGATGCTTACAGACATATTCCTATACATCTACAACTTATTTCATTACATAATAATATACAGCCACTGGCCATTTTATTAGATACACCTTGCTTGTATTGGGTTGAACTCCCATCTGCTTTAATTCAACAATGTGAATCTACATTCTGCAGAGACTGTGTTCCATGTTGACATCACACAGTTGCTGTATATTTGTCGGCTGCATCCTTATAACGCGAATCTCCCGTTTCACCACATCCCATAGGCGCACTATTGGATTGAGATCTGCTGACTGTGGAGGCTATTTGAGTACAGCGAACTCTTGTCATGTTCAAGAAAACCAGCCTGGGATGTTATGAACTTTGTGACATGGCGTCTAATCCTGCTGGGTACACTGTGGTCATACAGGGACGGACATGATCAGCAACAATACTCAGCCGTTCCCAGTACTCGGTGTATCTGATTGGCTGGGAGCTGGGAGGGAGCAAAAACATGAACTGTACCCCGAGGACTGGGTTGGGAAACGATCATTTAAACAATGATCAATGGGCTAAAATATGCCGAGAAAATATCCCCCCACTCCATTACACCCCCACCAGCAGCAGCTGGCCCCATTGTCGATGCGAGGCAGGATGGATACACGCTTTCAGGATGGTGGGGTCAATCCTGACCTGAAATCCTGAAAGCCGCAGCAGAAATTGAGACACATCTGACCAGGCAACATTTTTCCAGTCTTCCATCGTCCAACTTGGGTCAGTCTGTACCTACTGTAGCCTCAGTTTCCATGTTTTTAGCTTGCAAGAGTGGCACCCGTTGTGGAGTTCTCCTGCCGGAGCCCATCTGCTTCCACGTCTAGCCTGCAGTGTGTTCAGAGCGGCTCTCCGGCTCTGGCTCACCCTGGTTGTAATGAGCGGGTTTTTGAGTTACTGCTGCCTTTATATTGGCTTGAACTAGTCTGGCCATTCTTCTCTGACCTCTGGCATCAGCAAGGCGTTTTCACCCAGAGAACCACCTCTCACTGGAAGTTTTTTTTTTTCTTTTTCGACCTATTTTCTGTAAACCTTACAGATGGTTTTATGTGAAAATCCCTGTAGATCAGCAATTTCTGAAATACTCATACCAGCCTGTCTGGCACGAACAGCCTTTCTACGTTCCAGGTCACTTAAATCACCTTTCTCCCCCATTGTGGTGTTTGATGTGAACATTAACTGAAGATCATGACCTGTATTTGCAGGATTTTTTACATTGTGCTGCATACATGTGATTGGCTAATTAGATATTTGCCTCACTGTACCTAATAAAGCGACCAGTGAGTCATTCTCAGTTTGCCAGCTCAGGATCTCCTGTAGTTTGTGTCCTAATGAATGTCTTAACTAATGAGTATAATCAGCATGTTAGAAAGGGTTAGATTTTGCATATATTAAAACTCACGGAGACTAATGACAAGTGTGTATTTAAAATAAATAAATAAATAAATAAGTTGTTCACTTGTGGACCTGAACCAGTAATCAAAAGATCAAAATTCATCAAGGTTATTCCAGGAACTGGGTTTATGAAATAAAAGATGGATAGAAATATAAGAGAATGTGTCCAGAACTAAGAACATTAATCATATTGATATTCCTTAAATAACATTTATGCTGTACTGTACCTACATCAAATTAAAATAACTTTCCTCAAGAGAAAGTAAAAGCGCAAGAGGGAAGAACAGAACGATCCACATCAGCAATATAAGGTAGAATTTACTGGAAACTAGCAGGAGTTTAGGTGCAGTTTAAGGAGTGTGGAAAAGACCTTGGACAAATTACGGCTGCTTCCGGATATTGGCAGGACATGACGACTGCAAGGTTGTAACAGAAGCTACCAATTCAATACCACGCTGAGAATATGCTGTAAAGAAAGAAAAGGCAGACCTCCTTAATGTGTCTGTGAAGATCCGGGACAGACTTGTCAATTCCTCACGGTTAGCTTTCCCCGGAAACACAGTCGCGCCACACTGGCCCACTGAGGCGCATGTGCTTGTCATGAGCGCAGGACACAGAACCAAACATCTGAGCACGAGGCCAGAACTACAATCCCAGCAAATCCCCGTAACGTGACTCCCTGTTGGTTGTGGGTGTTTATTCCACAATACTGTCGACAGGTCTGCATACATGGCGCTAAAGTCTTCTGGGGCGAAGCAACCGGCTGCAGAATCACCGAAAAGCACAACGATGGTGACCGATCCCCGAGTAATTTGGCTTTCAGTCCCCAAATCCGGGGGCGTGAGCAGGTATCTCGATCCCTTGCATAGGATCAGCAAAGTTTAGATACAGATTCAGCCAAATAACATCAAATATGTCATAGTTTTGCCACCAGACATGGCAGAAAATCAAGAAGAGTATATCTGTTTGATTGTTCTTTTTAACATACACCCTCATGAACTCTTGACTAGTAAAAGTATATATTCTATACCTTCCAATCTCCATAAACAATAATAAAGAAATAAGATTAAAAAAACATAAAGTGTAAAAACATTCATGCTACAGCATGTTTCATGATCTATTGGCTTCTAAATAGGCCTTTAAAATGGTGATATATGAAAATGCTACTGCCCGGGGGGGCTTTTCAATTTGGGAGGAAGAATATTACACATCACATAGCATCACCCTGATGGAAAGCACTGTGGGGGGCATTGGGCAGCGAGGGGGTTTCTGCAGGGGCGGCACTGCTGCCTCACAGCTCCGGGGCCAGGGCTTCAAACCCCATCTCTACTGTGTTTGCTGTTTGCATGCTCTCCCCAGGCTGTGTGGGTTTCCTCCCACAGTCCAAAGACTTGCTGTTAGGTTACCTGGCATCTATAAATTTCTGCTAGTGTGTAGTTGTGCCCTGCAATGGACTAGCATCCTGTCTATTTCCAATCCTGCCCAAGGCGTACCCCATCCCCTCCAGGGCATACCCTATCTTGCCCAGGGCGTACCCCATCCCCTCCGGGGTGTACCCCATCTCCTCCAGGAAGTACCCCATCCTGGCCAGGACGTACCCCATCCCCTCCGGGGCGTACCCCATCCCGCCCAGGGCGTACCCCATCCCCTCCAGGGTGTACCCCATCCCCTCCAGTGCGTACCCCATCCTTGTGCTGCCTAGCACAGATTCCAGGTCTCCTGGTAATCCTAACTATAATAGCCATTAGAGGATGGACAGATAAAATATGTGAAAAAGAGAAAAAGTGACACAGTATAATTGAGAATAGAACATACAGTAAGTGCCTTTCCTGTGCAAAATTTTTAAAAAGATTAAATAATAATTGCAATAATTAATTTCAGAAAAAATAGTTTTGACAAACTTCTAAGTCGTTCCTAGATAGCAGCAAAATAGGCTGGATGTAGGACTATCAGAAATGAAATCCAAGGCAGAAAAAGCATCTACTGAAACGTCTTAAAATGACATTTTAATGTAACACAAGACACAAGAACAAGCTACAGTATGTTCTCGAATGATTGAACGGACGGCCAATCTAACATTTATTAGAAAATGTGTCTATAAAAGAAAAAAAGAGAAAAAACGCATAAATGCGGAGACGACTCATCCGAAGCCACGTGCTCCGTGTTCGACATTTATAATGCACAAACGAAGAAAGGGAAAATGAAATGCATTATAGCAGACATTAATGTCACTTAGAGTGAAGGAGATAAGTCATTAAAAGGATGCAGGTATTCATTCTTAACTTTACCTAATGAATTTCAAGCATGACTCGTAAAAGAACTGGAACGTTAAATTAGCTTAAAAATTACAGCGATAAATAATATTATTGGCCGCATATGTTAAGGATTAGAGGTTAGTGCAGGTTAAGGATGCAGAGCATTTCCGTCAGCCCCATCCTAAGGCTGTCACATCCTAAAATCTCCTGCCGAGATCCAAACTGACAGTCCTGATCCCAGCTGAGGGCGCAGCCTGAAGGCCAGATCTAATGATTCCAAAAATGCTAATGCTCTGACAGGCGCGCGACGCCTCCCACATAACTGCAAAACAGTCACACGCTACGTCTTAGGCATATTATAGTACTACAAGTTTACGCATGTTACACATGTTGGAATCAGTCCGTGATGTCAGAGTGGAACGTTCCGCAAGCCTGCATAATCGAGAAACACGTGCAGGAGCCGTTAGCTCCTTACATCGTTAATCCTCTGACGGAGCGGGCGATTTAAAGGGCGGACATTTGCATTTTGTTTGTACCGTTGCAAATGCGGCTAGAATCCAATGGCGTATCAATTGTATAACTGCATCCCGCTAACACTCAGTCTAAATAAAAGCACATGGCGCCAAAAAAAAACAGCTTACAAAACAAAACAAGGCTGGTCATTATTTACCGCAGACAGAATAACAGGGACTATCAGAAACTGTATAGATAGATAGATAGCCTTTATTGTCCTATAAGGATATTTGTCTTCACAGTCTGTTCCAATACAAAAAAGTACAGTATATGCCGCAAACATGTTTAACATGTTAGACATAAATACATAAAACGGCTCACATAAATATATACACACAATATACACACAATCAGTAGCAGAGATTTGATGGGTACAAGATTAATGTGATAAGTTAAGTGCAGCTATGGCAGTAGGGATGAAACTCTTGCCAAAGGAGCCCGTCTCCATTTCAGAGTCCTGTATCTGCGACCTGATGGCAGCAGAGTACACTGTGTGTTAAGAGGGTGACTAGAGTCATTGCTTATGGTTCTTGGGAGGCGAATGACAGCTCTGTGGTTTTCGTCAGATAGATCTGGGATGGGAAGGGGGATGATCTTGGCTGCTCTATGCGTGATCCTGATTTTTATCAGGGTATTTTATACCAGATAACAGATACAGTCAGACGGTAACAAATGGAAAATATGCGCAGCTGACAGAGTTATTAGCTACTGCGAGTGTCTGTTTACGCGTTAACGAAGTACCAGGAATTCCAGATGCCCCATTCGCACAGGAGACCACACTCGGGGGGTTTATGGCTTTTAATCACACTTGACCTCCACTCTGTTGAGTAGCTGTGCACAACTTTGTGCTTTATGTGGCCTTAAAGTTGTATTTAATGTCGACATAATTCATGTTTTGCCAATAAGCCTCTCCTGCAAACCACAGCACAGCTAAAGGAAGCTAACTGGTCTTCAGTGTACAGAGCCAACAAATAGCAAAACTATTGCTTTTAACTACAATAAAGGCGTATATGGGGTAAAAAAAAAAAAACATAATTCTTCATTAAATTACAGTTATTAAATATAAGCAATATATAGTGGTAGCATATAGTAATTTAGTTGCAGATCAACAAGTGCTTAAGCGTTACTCCTGCAGTGAAACTTGGCATGTGTGTCACATTTATAAAAAATAAGTCATACGACGTGTGATTATGATCCAGACATCGACGCTCAAAACTCAATAATCACTTTTTGTCTGAGGAGGCAAAGTTATTTGTCTTTTAATACAGTTTAACGAAGTTAATTCTCAACCATGATTGAATGGTATATACTTTTTCTGCGGTACTTTATTTAATTTTTAGGATACCTGAAAAGCTGAGAACATCTGTCCTGGTACAAGAATACAATAAGTCAATAAGTGGGGATCTCCTCCGCACTGGAACATCCAGACAACAAACTGCAATTACGGATAACTTTCACTGGCCAACGTGTTAATAGAAGTACACTGAAATGATGCTATTTCCCTCCATCTGATTTTAATCTAATATCCCTCTTTGCTATATATTAATAATCTCCCCCCCCCCCCCCCCGAAATTCCGCCATTAAAATGTGCCATGGGGGTTGTAATCAGTAATTAACCAAATGCATCAGTATCAAAATTCCTGCATAGAAACATGTTAGACAAGGAGAATCTGCCAGTTTCAAACATAAGTTGACGAGTTATTCCTATGAATAAACCAGGCTTTGCAGGATGGTGTAAGTACATCTCTATATACACACACAAATGTCCCCACAATGATGGATTTTTTCAGGTCCCCACAAAGATCTGTGAATGTAATCAAAAAACTAAAAATTCTAGAAGTTCCGTATTTAGTTTGGTTATTTATGGTTAAGGTTAGGGCTGGGCAGGGGTTAAGGTCATCATGTGGGGATTAAAGTTTTCCCCATAGAAGTGAATGGAGAGTCCCCGCAAAGATATAAATACAAACCTGAGTGTGTGTGTGTACGTGTGTGTGCATATATAAAAATCTGTTTGCTTTGTTTACTGGTTGGGTTTTAAAATGCTTTTAATTCATTCAGTTGAAACATTCATAAGTGACACTGGGGCAGGCAGCACAGACGGCTTTGCAGACGACGGTGCACCTTTCTCCCCCATGTGATCTTCGGTATGATCGAAGGGGAAAGATACCGGGTGGCGGGAAATGTACTATGGGCTTAAGAAATAACTGACTTGCCGGAGTAATTAGTCAACAGATTCAGAAGGTTAATCAAATCAGAAAAACAGGCTTCGGCAATGATGAAAATGAAGAAAACATGGAAGAGGGTATTTCAATCAAAATTAAGAACTAGATCAATAAGTGACCGTACAGCACTGAAAGCAAAGCATGGATTAAGCTGACATATCACCCATACTATATCACTCGCATCCGTCTTCCATACCATTCGTGTGGTGTGGTTTTCTGAGGCTACAAGATACATCGATCCACCCTTAAGCGACTTACTGAGGACAGGGTCACCGATTCCAGGCAGCTGAGGGCACAAGGCAGGTATGAGGTGCCGCTCTAGTGCAAGACACATGTAAACGCACATTTTGAACCGGAAGGGGGGGGGGGGCAGGCAAAGAGAGAGGAGACTCAAACACCCATCCCTGGAGCTGTCAGACCCCAGTGTAAATTATAGATGTGTATGTAAAACGAACATTGGACAAAACAGTCTACCATTGCACCGTCAGTTTATGGGTCTGAGGTAGAACGTCTTCTCAGGACTGCTAGACAAATCCTGAAACTAATCACCTCGACAATGTGCAGTTTACACGTGGCCATGCAACGTTTTCCATTCCGAATTCTCCTCTGAAGTGAAGGGGGAGCGGCAGCTTCTCTGCCCAGTGATTCTGCAGACATCCACAGGCCTCGGCGGAACTTAGCTGCCCTACAAGCCAGGATGCAAATCCCGGGTTCACGCTGTAAGAGAGCCTCTGGGGAGGGACTGAAAACAAGCTTAAGAAAGGAGACCCCAGAGACGGACAGACCCGTAGACGCGCAGATTACAAACCGATAGCTCAGGATCGGAGGGCAGCCGGCCTCACGACCCCATGGTAAAAATAAAGCCACCGTTCTCATTTACGTAAAAAAACGCACAAGGAAAAGGCTGTTTTTCGCTGCTACAAAAATAGTCACAGGAATCATGTTGCAGAGAACTGAATGCTGAGAAACCCTAGATAACGTTAAAAAATAAGCATTGCTCTTTAATCCTCTTTTGAAAAGTACATCCAAAACTAAATTTTAATCTCTCTGAGATATGAGTAGTTCATAAAAGCCCAGATTTATTCTGCATCTCATTTAGAGCGGAAAACTATTAAGTTTCTCATGCTTCTCAATAAAGGCTTATTTGCAATTTGAATTAATTCTAATGAACTTTCTTTATTCAAATATTCTCCCTGCCATCTAAGTCATTAACGGCTGCCTCCTGTGTACAGCTACGATGAAGCATAAGAGGTAATCATCTGGCCTGTCAACAAAGACAATATAGTCTCCAAGAACCATCGCTACCAAACGCTGTGTAAACAGAGTGTGCCATACTGTGGCACTGAACTGATACATCTATCTTCACTGTGCATTCCTGAGAATATAGACATCCGATGATAGATTTCTGAGTGCGATGCATTGGTAATGATTACAAATTATCATGGGATTATGAGATAGATTTATCACATTGATTTCTGTGATCTCAAAATTAATTCAGCACCCAAACCATTTTTATCGCTGCCATAGCACAATGCCTTGCATGTGACACATGTGTGGGGCAGTGTGTTCAAAAGGTTGCGGGTTCAAATCCTATGCACAGAAGAGTGATTTCAGCATCGCATGTTGGTCATTCGAACCGGAAAATCAACATACTGCCCTTACCTTGTGTTAAGTGCATGTTTGTGGGCTGTACGTTGGTAAGTAAGATACGTGAATGAGCGTTCAATGCTTTTCTTGTGAAGGCAATTTCATGACTTGCGAAAAAGACATCTCGAGAAGCATCACCCGAGATAGCGGGCGCTTCCCGAGGACACTTAGTGTGTCGTGTGGCTGCTACGCTTTGGGTCTCGCTTCATCGGGCTAGATTGGTATAATTGCCCATTTGAATGTGGAAAAAAACAGTATTGAGTGACACCATAATTAGCTTGGAGATGGGCTTTCACTGCGGCATCAATGCCAAAGATCGATGCTGCATTTAGTGTCTTCAGAAACGGGGGAAAAAAGGCTTCTACCAAAGGGTAAAAGAAAAGTGCTGTTCACTTCACAGGAAGGCAGGAGAGTGCGGTATATTTTCCTCGTTGGTGACTATATTCATTTGCTACTATGACGGGTAAAAGGATATTCGCATTCATATCTGCAGATTCCACGCAGACGGCACGGATCGTAAAGCGGGTCATGGGCTGTTTTTCTCCGATTGGAAGTGACGCAGCAACATGATTAATCCCCGACTAACTGAGCTGCATATCTGCAGACTGCATTAAGGGCGAGAGGCCGCGGGAGTGATTAGCAACGGCGCGGTGCTGAAATGACCTTTCAGACTCCGCTTTCGCTCACACTGACGGCCGTGGAGGCAGAGCGTATCGATAGGGGAGTGCCGTCTTAAGCCCTTCTTTGGAGGTGGATTAAAAAAAAAAACAATCCTTAAATTTCATGTTAAAGCCTGCAAACAAAAGACAAATCTTAACATTTAGAGGAAATATATGGATTTATTAACAATGTGAATCTTTCATTACTTGCTAACCAGCAGAACTGTAAACCTAACTTGGACTCATTAATACATCCTTCCATCCATCCATCCGTCCATCTGTCATACATCCTTCAGTCCGTCCTTCCATTCATCCATCCATGTGTGTATCCATCCATCCATCCATCCATCACTTATTTAATACAGTAAAAGCACAAATGGAAGACAACACACAAGCCTCCTCTT
>JAABNX020000057.1:3136391-3149003 GCA_015163995.2 Mormyrus lacerda
CCCCCCCCCCCCCCCCCCCCCCCCCCCCCCCCCCCCCCCCCCCCCCCCCCCCCCCCCCCCCACCCTGGAACGGCTTGTGTTGTCGCCACAGTGACTGACTGCTTAGTATGTGTTTCACTACAAATTGCTGATGCTCATCTGTATCTTGTGTCTAGTCGTGGTCGTGGTCGTGGTCGTGGTCGTGGTCGTGGTCGTGGTCGCCACAATGCACCAGTCGGCACAGGGTGTGCATCTTTGGTTTAGGAGATGCTGTGTCCCGCATTATTTCCCGTTGCTATATTAGTACATGGTGTTAATGAAAAAGAAAAAAAAACTCCGCTCAACTCCAAAAAAATTGCTAACAGGTATTTCAACACCATTTCCCACTTTAGATAAATCCTTTATGATGCTCAGACAAGTCTGAGGAAAAATGAATAAAGATGAGAAGTCTCAGATTCAGCCGTGAAATCCCGTGCTTTTGCACCGCTGATGTGAGAAACCGCATTTAACGATTCACACGGTCGGCGTCAGTTTGGAGAATCACGCCGTGGAAACGCCGGCCAGGAAACACCTGCAATCCTGGCGCATTATCTGCGGGGGGTGGGGGGGGGGTGTGGGGCGCAATGATCAAGCATCCGCCGTCGTTACAAAGGATCGTTGCATTCCTGGCCCACTTTCGGAAATAAGGTCAGATGGATCCGTCGTTGCTGAGGAGGCAGGTGGGGCCGCGGGCTCCATTTTGCACCTTCTGATCGACATGTAGGGACTTCGGCGCGGACGGAGACCGCTATCCTCCAGGAGACGCACATCAGAAAGGCGCGAAGCTGAGATCCTTGAGGCTCGTGCTGCATCTGAGGAGGCAACTTCAAATATCCTTCTGTGGACTCCTACACACCAGAGCTATCTATGAAGTCAAGTGCCGTCTGACAGACTCTGTAGTAACGCAGGATGTACAAACAGAAAGAAAATGAGGCCGACGGAAAGGCGACACGTCACGTTCATCTTTCAGACGACAGAATAAGATATTGGCAAATCCGAAAAGGGCAGAACAAAAGAAGGTCTGGTGTTTTTCCACCCACCGTAGCATTAATCCGCAGCACTATCCAGAAGATGAAAACGGTGCCATTAATGTGTAAACAGCACAGCCCGTGCAGGACTCACGCTAAAACTGCTAGCGGGTAGAGCCTGTCTATTTTCATGGGGCAACAGGCCCAACATGCACCGTCAGACGGTGACCAGACTTGAGTGCCTGATTAAAATAAAGAAGATATTCGCTGCAAATTCATTCACAATGAAATATTAAGTATGTCAAACTGTTGGATTATTTAATGCACAACGCTTTGCTTTAGAGTCTTTTATGCTGAATCCTCCCCTTGTTCTTCTTGCAGGTGACATAATGAGAACGAGATGCTGTTTGGGCCCCAACAGCAAAAGCCTTGGGGTCGGGGGAGGGGCACAGAAATATCTCCCACACGCAGGCAGTCTTGGCGGGATCAGGACGGGGACTGCACAGGTGTGTATAAAAATAATGCAACGATAAAGAAATAATAAAAAAAAAATGCAGGCTTTACCGCAGAGCGAGGACAGATGAATGTCAAATCCTGGCGCTGCCCACTTATCCAAAGCAAACAGGCGCGGGTGAGGGTGTCCAAAAAGCTGGCAGAGTGTCAAGCCGTACAGTAGAGAAACCCACCCCCTCCTCCCCATGGAAACACTCCGGGTCGAATAATCATGGCAGCAGAAGTGCTCTAGGTGTGTGTGTGTGTGGGGGTGCTTACGGTGTGCTGGAGCTCTGCCGAGGCCTGCCTCGTCTCCACGGGACCGGGGGCTCGGACCCGGGGCAAGCCGGGCGTGTGTCGCCCGCTCCGTCACCCGGTTACAGGGAAGCCCTGCCCACTGAGATCGAGGGCGACCGGCAGCTTCCCGTACAGTCACTCAGCCTTTTCCGTCTGTGACCTTCGACGGCGTGAAGGACAGACCCTCCCGCCGACGAGAACCAGCAGCTGCTTTAAACCCGGAACGTTCGCCGGCGAGAGACGGAGCACACGGAACAATCATGCGATTTATTTCTAGTTTTTTTTTTTTTATTCAAGACCGGGAAAACAATGAATAAATATATAAATCGTGGTCCTAAGTCATGCTGAAGCACAGTTCAGATGAGCCAGCGAGTACCGTGGTACCGCGCTATGATACCAACGTGGCGAGCGTGGGGCCGGATAGCTAACAAAATTCATTGCGGCCAGGGTAGACACAAGCGACGTAAGCCCTAGCTATTGTGCTGAACAGTCTGTAAATAAATTATGTGGTGGAATCAACAAAGTGGGCAAACAGTTTGGTGTGACAAGGCGGCACAGGGCCGGGGGAACGTGCAGCAGATGCCGCCCGAGATTCTTGCTCAATCTCATTTCACCCTTTGAAATGGAGACTCACCTGCTGTATATTTTAACGAAGGCTCTTCACTTTCTGAGTGTGTCCCATTTTTGAGTTGTAAAGCGCTGTCCTAATTTCTTTTATAAAAAAGAAAAAAAAAATTTCCCTCCCTCATAAAATATGACTCTGACTCATAATAGCCATAATATTGTAAGCATTTATGTCTTGTATGGCGTTTAGACAGAACGATTTGCGGGGGGGGGGGTGTCTGATGATACTCGCAACATATTGCAACGTATTTTCAACATGTGACATTTCAGGACAGCAGATACCATAGTCCTAAATTTCATTGTAACCCGTTTACTTACTTACTTTTGATGATGGATTATATAGGGTGACAGGGGGCGGAGCCTGGAGCGTAACCCAAGCGACGCAGGACACCGATAAGGGGGACACCCTGAAGAGCTGAACCACTACCCAATGTCACCTGACCACCTGACCAGTGACCACCTGACCAGTGACCACCTGACCAGTGACCACCTGACCAGTGACCACCTGACCTGACCAACTGCCACATTGTAGGTTATGCTGTAGTTGTCTTTGTGTTTTTCTCATTGTGTGTCCACACACACACACAAAGGTTTGTAAATATATCTTTGTGGGGACTCTCCATTCATTTCTATGGGAAAACTCCCAACATGACGACCTTAACCCCTACCCAGCCCTAACCTTAACCATAAGTAACCAACCAAAACGCAAGAATGCAGTCACAGATTGTTATAAAATTGAGTTTCCCCTTGCGGGGGCCATAAAATTTTGCTCACAAGGTCAAAATAACAGGTTATTTATCACATTTTTGGGACATCACATTCTGTACCCACAATGTAATATATACGTAACCCATATACACACCACGCACACACAAGTCACACACAAACTTACACAACCACACGCATGAACACACCGTGACGCCTTTAAAAATGGGAATAAATCCAACGTGATCCGGACTGGGGATGTGTCCTGTCACTTTACGTAAAGACATGGAATGCGGCACACGACTGGGGGCCTACATTACCTGGGGCACTGCTCCGCTACCAACCACGTCCCCCGGAGCCCCGGGATCCTTTCTGAAATCACCCCAGCTCACTGTGTACACTGCCAATCAGCACCAGTCGCCGGTGATATACTACAGGTATTTTAATATAATGCTATGCTAATATACACATTTGGCTTTCAGAGAGGCATTCTAGCAGGGGCAAAACAGCCTAATAAGCAAAATATATGTTGCTTTGGAGCACATTTTCGAAAAAAAAAAAGGCTACGAATGCAGTTTTTTTAGGACTGGAAACAAACAAATCCACAAAGGAGCCCCTATTCCTAATTTGTGTCGAAACAGCAGCTGTCTATACAGGAGACTTATTTATATGAAATCATTTGCATGCCTGTCTAAGTCCCCGGTCATTTCTGAATGCTTGCTGTGCTGTCAAGACCAGGAAAGCGGCTGATCTGGACGGTGATCTCGAGTGGCTCTTGGGTAGTCCCATTTCCCTGCCCCGTATACAAACCCAGGGGTATATATACCCATCGAGGACGTCCGATCACCTTTCGGGATGTCAGGCCGAGTTTCGATGTCCACTTCCCGGAGTTACACTAGCGCGCAGAATGTACGCAAAGGCTGCACCCGAGAAAAAAAGAAACAAATGCTGTCTGTCGAAAAGTATGTTCAAGGAAAACGCTTGAATAAAACAAGCACGTCAAATATTTTAATAAACCTGAGATGTACTGAAACGAATGAAGTAACCACATACAGTATTGCTGAGATTCCTTTTCAGAAATCTGCTATTTGCCTCTCTACTCTTCGAGAGGAAGGTGGTACGTTGTGGAAAACCTCCACACACACACACTATGAGTATATATACAAGATATAAAGATATAATTACATATATTAAATAAAGATATATTACATACTCTCTCTATACTGTATATATTTTCCTTTTTCTTTTTACGGTGGTGATGGGTTGAGGCCCCATCCTGAGTTGTTTTCTGCCTTGTGCCTATAGCGCCCAGGATAAGCTGCGGACCCCACGCGACCCTGAATAGGACAATGGTCGGACCATATTCCGAAACCACTTGTCCTATTCTGGGTCGGGGGGTCCGGAGCCTATCCCAGAGCCTGCAGGCATTGTACGCATATCAGCTAAATAAATCGATAGCAACATTTAACATCGATCCAAAATGCAAATAATAATATGATGTTCATTTTAATTAAGAGAGCAGCTTGTGCACTAGGGTCCAGAACCCAAAAGCAGCTGGTGATGATTTGGTATTGGGGGGGGGGGGGGTTCAACCAGAAAGGCAAAGGCACTTATATTCCACAATGGTTGATTGAATAATGCAACACAATACAATTGTGTGTGTGTGTGTGTGTGTGGGGGGGGGGGGGGAATGTGGATACGAGCAAAACAAGATGAAAATATCGCGTCGTATACAGACAAACTTTAAACAGGTTCACAACATTAAATTAACACAAAAGGAAGGAAATCCATTAAAGCGTCCATCCATCACCATCTACGAGAAGCTATCAACCCCCCCAAAGAAAAAGTGATGAAATCCCCTCCCAATAACAGAGGGCACAATAGACGGGGTCATTCTCCTCAGCACAAAGGACCCGGCTCCCACCATACAGTCCGCCAAACAGTGATGTATTTCATCTCAGACCACATAAAATCGCAGAGAAAAGCTAGATAAACGATATCTTGGGCTTGTTGTGTTGAAGACGTCATGCGAAACAGCTCTGATGCGAGGGGACCTTGAGTTTCTGGCCATTCCAATTATTGGAGAGGGTTTGTAAAATCACGACGAAACAGCAACTGTGGGGCACTTACAGGGAACAAGTGCGGATGGATAAAATACGACATCACCGCTTAATTAGTTGTTCTACATCTCTTCTTTTTTGGAAACACTGTGTGCCAAAAAGTCTGACATTAATAACTAAACGCTTTCATTGTTGGACCAGATAAGTCAAGAAAAATAAAATAAATGCATAATGAATACCAAATAACCACAGATACAGATCCCAATCAAATTTCTCACATATAGACGTCCGGATCATACAGAATTCAAAGATATATATATATATTTAACTCCTGATTAAAAAATAACACCAGAGTTTGACGAGAACACACTCCTCAGGTGATTAATAAACATTGTCTTTGACTGCTTAGCTGAGAAGTAATTAAGTGAATCCACACAAAGCAAAGAGAAGAATCAGTTCACATGCGGGAGGTTGACAGTGTTTGGGCATGTTTTACTGTGTAAGACCCTGCGATGATTTCAGCCCAGAAAGAAGCAGGAATTCTGCTCCGTCGGGCATCTCCATGGAATGACGTGCATTTCCATCCATGACATGTACCTCAACCTGAGTCCTGTGACAGCGTAACAATACCAAAAAAGAATATAGCAGCAAGTTTACCGTGGAATGCCTTAGCGGTAACATAGCACTGGGAAAGTTCACACTTAAAGCCCGCTGATGTAACAGGATGTGAAACATGCAGCTCCGACTGAAACCCACAGATGTCGCTTTGAAGGATCAGAATCCAGAAGTGGGCCACCAGTGGACCAGTGTTCCTCGCTCCACCGTGACCGCCACCTCACTGAGTACAAAAAGGGCGCGAACGGAGCCTGTAGCCGTCACTAATACTCGATTACTGAATGAAAGGGCATGATTCTCTCTTCTACGTTTAACCCGACATCGAGTGACGCAGAAGTGCTTTTTGTAGCGTTCCGTTATTCCGCTCTTCTCAAATGTATGATTTGGTGTCAGAGCGACCGTCTCAGCGGGGCGACGGGGAGGAGGGTCTAGATGAGACCCCAGGTGGGAGGGGTTGAGTGTCACGGAAGCCAGATGAAAAAGTAATTCTGTCCCGGGCCCTGGGATTATGTGCGGCAGGCCTGTCTGTCAGGGGGAATAACTGGGACGTGTGCATTTTTGCAGTTTTGTAGTAAGTATATTTTTATCAGAGGATTTAATATATGCATATACTGCAAGCCTATACTGTATATTTTACCTATTCATTAATTCAGCTGGGAAGCTCATTGAAGTGGATTCAGGTTAAATATCTCGCTCAAGGGTACAAAGCAGCATCCTGGCCAGCCTGGATGGGTCTGCCGTTGTAATCTTTGTCCCACAGTCATAATCCCTACCGTTTACGCGCTGGAGCACAGCGCCCTCCGATCGCGCGCGTCCCCGCATCCCGTTATAAACGCCGGACGTGCCCCGAGTTCCCCAGCTCCCGCCGGGCTGTGTGGGCTCCCGGACAAAAGCACACCTTCATTACGTAGCGGGAGGCTAAGCGCACAGACACGCATCCAGAACGCGGGCCAATCCGGATCTTCCATGCGAGCCGCTCGCTACTAGCCGACCCGCTAACATCTGGCACCGCGCAAATGAGCTTCCGCCTCAGCCCAGGGAAGAACGACGGCCATCGATTTTTTTTTGTGTGTCTGTAGCAGGTCACACTGAGATCTTGTAATGGGATAAGCCATAGGGACACTTATCTCAGCGGGATAACCTTCCTCTATTTCCTCTATCCTCGGAGAGCCCAAGCCTATACTGTACACAGCTAACAGATCTATTAATTATAAAGGAAGAATCAAGACTAAGTTGGATGTTCTAAAAGTATGAACGAAGGGTGTCGTCGTTCTCTCACTGCGAACATGAACATCCTGATCCTTTTTCAGCTAAATGTTCCATTTCTGTGCATACATACCTAAAAGGAAGCCAATTTACAACTGTTTGCGTTTATTAGACGTGCGAGCCGAGACCGAAGGCTTTACGAGAAAATAACGTGATCCGCTGCGGTGCGTACGCCGCTCTCCGTCCGGCACACGTCGAGGGAGACGGCAGGGAACAGCAAGAGGCTCAGGAAAATCAATCCGCACTAATTCTGCATTTCATTAAAACGCTCCCTTTGGTTCCGAAACCACTCCCTGTCCCAGCTGCTGTTGTAATTACAATCCTCTCATTCTTTTTCTTTCCAGTTTGATACTACCATTAGCTTTAACTTTCCGATTGATCTTTTTCATTGAATCGACTTGCACAAACCCGACTAAGACAATCATATAATGGTCATTAAGGGAAATATCAATTGAATGCCAGAAGGTTTTTTTTCTCAATATGAGGTTATACGTATAATGCAAAGGGTGCACAATCGTAATTCTATTTAATTGGAAGGGGATTCATTTTATAAAGCAAAATAACATATGGATTAGCGGGTACTCAGTTCCATAGGAGCAATTCCTGTACTTGCTCTCAATGCCACAGCTGGATATAGTGTGTGTGTGTGTGTGTGTGTGTGTGTGTGAGGATGGCTGACAAACAGAAATAAGACTGTTAAAGTCAGTTTGAGAAGCTGAAAATTAGTGCTCGTTGCTTTTGCCACAGAGACGCATGCAGCCACGTTCTAATTTTATACCTGATTTTGCAGGAACATGTAAGTTTCTGCACCTTGCTTGAAGTGCCCCTCCTTCATTAACAGATACAGATGCTGAGTGGTGCGACAGCAGTCACATGCTGTGAAGGGCAGGGATTATCAAATTACAGTCATAAATAGCTGATGATTCATGCTTCTGTGGAGGGGCAGCCTGGCTCGGCGTTTGTTTGGAGATCGCGCGGTACGGGTCTCCTCCAGCTTCTCCTCATCTCTCCCACCGTCCAAAAGCACCCAGTTAGGCGGACTGGCATGTCTACGGTGCCCCAAAGTGTGTGCCGTGTGACGCACCGGCATCCCGTCCGGCGGGTGCTTTCCGTTGTCGGGGATCTGAGCCAGGAACGCCAGAACCGAAATAGGCAGCTTGGGAAGATGGGTGGCTGGATCTAAGCCCAATGTTACACCGACTTCTATATTTCATTTGCATTGCATACATTAGGAGTACATATGCTTGTACAGTGCGGAGTTTCATCCCGGCTGGTTCCCATATAATACATATGAAGGGGGCAGTGTGCAGCTCAGCGAGTTTAGCCTTTGTGAAACTGCAAAGTCACCAGTTTGAGCTCGTAGCAGTTTTAAATGCACAAAACGTTCTAAGGGCAGAACAAAAAATGATTGGTCCAGAGAGATAACCAATCAGATTGTATAAGAGGTGGGCCCAAGCAAGTAGAGGAGGCGGGGCCTACCAATCAGATGTCTTGGCTCCATGTCATCTACTTGCTTGGACTCACCTCCCCTACAACCTGATTGGTAATCTCCCTGAACCAATTATTTCTTCGTTCTGCCCTCAGAACATTTTTCTGTGAGTAAAAGTCCCACGAGGCCAGTTTGAGCCCGGCCTTGGCAGAGCAGCCACATGCCTGGGGGCTCTTCAGAAAAAGCCCTAAACACCCAGCTCCGTGGGCACTGCTGCCCTTCGCTGCCAAGCTTGCTCTCACCTACGTGTGTGCCCGGTTGTCATGGAGAGCATGATGAGGTAGGAGAAAAGAGAATTTACCCACAGGGATCGATAAAGTGTCATTATCATGATTAAGATTCCACGGTATGAACATATCTGGTACAGATGCCTGAATACAGCTTCCAATTATGGCCCATAAAGTCAAAACTTAGTGCTGATACCACCAGTTCTGCATAAAAAGTGCTGCTGAGATCCCTTTTGCACTCGAGTTTGACTTTTCATGGGACCACAAACTATATTTGGTGGTAGAACTTTAAGTTTTCCCTTCGAATTGCAATAGCTATCACTTTGCCCACTGACATCTGTCCTTATATGGAGAACTCTTGCACACATTTAACGTGCGCTGACAAATATCGCTTTGTTTACAAACTCGCAGGCGCCGACCGGCAGAATAAACGATTAGCTACATTTCTGCAAGCTGGCACCTCGATCGCAAGTTTTGGCTCAGCTTCAGTCCTGAGCGGAATATTCCGGAAGAAAGCGGTCACCGTTAAACAGATAAGCTGTGATGAATTACCTAGGAGCACATCAAATTTCACTGATTACTCAATAAGCTGCAGTATATCTCACGTAAATATGTCACCTGCCAAGACTTGTTTTATTTAGTCACCAAAACAAATATCAAATTCAACCAAGAAAGTTATTGGTGTGGGAATTCTGTCCCTGTCCTCATAGGTAAAATAAAAAATATAGTGTGAGAAAGATTATTTTGTACATAATCATGGTTTTCTTTTTCTGTATATCCAGTCGATTATCATTACTACGCCTGATGAAATGTTTTACTGTGAATGACCCCAACTGGCATTTGGATGCAGTATTTAAGGGATATATAAAACGAAAAATACAAAAATCATTTTCTCAATAATAAGACTTGAACACTGAAGCAAACTTGGTACGACGAGTATGCCGACATGTCATACAAAATAAAAAAACAACATATACCATCAGTTCATTAATTAAGTCCTATGTTATTGGATAAAAAGCCGTTTTGATATTTAGCAAGTGTTTAAAATGAATTTCCTTCATTGCTGTTTATTGGTGTTTAATTCATGATTAATGATTCCTGATGGATTGATGTGCTCCATCCATCCATCCATCCATCCATCCATCCATCCATCTCCCCAGTCACTTCCATCAGCTACTTCAGGGGAATACCAAGGCGTTCCCAGGGCAGCAGAGAGATATGATCTCCCCAGGACATGCCTGAAACACCTCCCCAGGGAGCCGACCAGGAGGCATCCAAGATAGATGCCTGAAGCACCTCGATGTGCAGCAGCAGCGCTACTTTGAGCTCCTGAGTACCTTCTTGACTTCAGCTCTGGGTCCCGGTGCTCATTCTTGCACCCTTCTTTACCTGCTGTGGCCTTAAATGCTCGGGGAGCTCTTCTACACCCTACTGCTAGCTCACTTCCCGCACACTTTAAGGGGCGACTGACATCACAGCCCTGAAGCCCGTCCCGTGTGTCTGCAGCTAGGGGTCCTCATGAAGCCACAGTACTGTACATGGGGCAGGAAAGGACCGGCAGTCTCTGGCAGACTCCAGCACGGCAGGGAGCAGCTCTAACGGAAGTGTCCCACATGAGTCGAGTAAAAAGCACCAGTAAGAAGCTAAGCGAGCTACTTTTCACTCTGTTTTGTTTTTCAAAGAGCATAGTATCCGTGCCTGGAGGCAATGGGCAGAGGGTCGGGGAGACCCCAGACCGGAGACGGGTCCAGAGGAGGATCGCAGTGACACAGCACGGAAGCTTTAAGCACCGTATACTGCAATGCGGGGTAAAGAAGTATTTGAAGAAATAAAATGCAGAAAATGGTATTTAAACCCCATTTAACAGACAGGAAAAATGGGCAATTAATCTGTGCCAAAAAAGAAAACCATTCAAGTCACGAGTCTTATTTCAGGAATTAAAGAAATCGTGATCGAGAATTCAAAAGACTTTTACTTCATGATGGGAAAAGGAAGGGGGGGGGGCAGTAAGGGGGGAAAATATTTTAAAATTAAGGAGAACAAAGCCCCCCCAATTCTTTTGCGATTCCATCGTTTACAGCATACACCATGTATGCTAAACAATCACGTTCATCATATGCTGTTCCATTTTTAGGTTATCCAGAACATTCCCTCATGTGTCTTTAAGGATATTATAAGAGGAGATTACTGACTTCACAAATGAGCTTAATTTAACACCCATAAATTTCAAACCTGAGTATAACTCTGTGCTTTGATGATATGAGGTCATATTACACTCAAGGATAGTCCGTCCACGGATGGGTGTGGAGATGTGATTTTATCGCGACGACTCTGGGAAGTCACCCCTGATCCTTAAAGGGAACGTGGGACAGAAAAGGCTGGATTCTCCGCAACTCAACTGCTATTGACTTGCTTGGCTCATAGACCACTTAAATCTGGGAAGTCACTGTGGACCCAATTATTACGTTGCCCAGTTCTATTTTGGTGTGCGTCAGGAGAGTTTAAGTGTGTGATTTGGCTTTCCACAGCGGTGCCTTTTGTGTAACGTGAGCGCAGAGATGCAAAGGTATTCCTTAAAATCTATATTAAGTTTCAAGGGTGATGATACCAGACCCTGTTGGAATGTAAGTTGCCCACATGTCGATGATCACGGAGAACAGCTAAATGCTTAAAAGTATTGGCTGAAATGAGTAAGACGACCCAGTCTAGAGTGAAATACTCGCTCGATACTTTGAATGGTCCCCAAATGGACAACAGACAACAAGAGCAAACTAGATCCGCAGAATAACCAAGCTACAGCCTAACTTTTAATTGAATTTAACGCTAATTTATTTTAACGTATCCACACAGCCACAGGGCTAAACATGGACCTTTTGCTCTAACACACTTTTATTTTGCAAATCGTTTTTGCCAAACTATCTAAATGTATGATAATATTAATAGTACGGTTCCACAGATTTGAAGGACTCTGGGCAACAATCGGACAATGGTTCATTGACGACGGTTTCTGCCAAGACTCCTTGCCAAGAACGACGCCCCATATTGAGGCACTGACTTGTATTGTTATAGCATTATGTTTCGACGTCGTCGATGCTTCAGAACAGAATTCGGCTGAGAGAAACAAATGAAACCAAGGGAGAAATGGTCGGGTTAACAGCCCGGGATATTTCTATTTTAATTTCTCTCATCTGCTCGTTCTGGGCTCCAGCCTAAGAGCACAGTGACAGGAATCCGCACTTCTTCTGAGAGCATCTGGTGTCACCCCCAGGTAAAAGCGAGGGCCATCAATTAATCAGCATGAAGAGCCACTAATAAGACCGCAGAACCCTCCACTGGTCCAAGAGCCAGTGGCGAAATAATCAAGACACCATCTCCATCTTGTCCATCTCAAGTTTTAGCCCTGTGCTAATCGCCAACTCGCTAACGCGTCGCAGTGAATTACTGAATTACTACCAGTTTTAAACCAAAACGGCGAGTTTTAAAACAAAAGACGGCTAATGCACGCGTGTGTGTGTGGTCCTTTATACTGTAGATTACACTGTGAGGGTGAGATGTCCCCACAGTGTAATAAAAACCTGACAGCATTTGGCTTGTAGAGATTTGAATACCGGTACAATCAGAAAACTAAAAATGCTAAAGGTCTTGTATTTTCTTTGGTTACTTGTGGTTAAGAATAGGGCTTGGTAGGGGTTAAGGCTGTCATTGCTGGGATTAGAGTTTTCCCCATAGAAATTATTGGAGAGTCCCCATAAACACAAAATTTCAAACCTGTGTGTGGAGAGAGAGAGAGAGAGAGAGAGAGAGAGAGAGAGAGAGAGAGAGAGAGAGAGAGAGAGAGAGAGAGAGAGAGA
>JAABNX020000057.1:3149103-3161778 GCA_015163995.2 Mormyrus lacerda
TTTGTGTGTTGTGAGAGAGAGAGAGAGAGAGAGAGAGAGAGAGAGAGAGAGAGAGAGAGAGAGAGAGAGAGAGAGAGAGAGAGAGCCTAATGTGTTTAATAATATAAACAACAAATGTATGCTTATATTTTAAGTGTGAATTCATAACAACTCATTTCAGTATTAATTCTCTATTGCCATAAATCACCAGCCATGTAAATTATATCTAATGCTATTTAAGGCAACACATAATATCTCATCAATACTTCTGCTGCAATCCCTGCATTTAAAATAAATGTGTAAAACAATAAAAATGGAAATATGCAGTTGAAAGGTAATTACGCTACCGATGCTTCACCTCGGTTTGCAGAATTGACATGATGCACTACAAAAGGCTCTGTAATCTAAGGGCAAAAGTCTTTTGTGGTTAAGCACCGCAGTAATTATTGTGATGCATGTGCTATAAATAGGCACTGATTCCTTTTATTTCTCGGATGTCTGGTTGGAAAATAACGGCACCAAATTCTACCCGTCAACTTGCATCTACAGTGGCAGATATTAGAACAATCCCTTAAATTATGCTTCAGCTGAATAGTGACTTCTATAAAAAAAGAAATCGCTGTCATCAAATTTCTAGAAAGAGCAGAAGGAGAGCCTTTGAAAGACAAAAGATGCTGAAACTTCGAGTTTGCCTGAGTGACCTGGGGATAAGCCGGTTAAGTCTGCTGTGGAAATAAAAACAAACGCTTAATGAATTTTACCGAAAGTAA
The DNA here is from genome assembly GCA_015163995.2 of Mormyrus lacerda. Classification (NCBI taxonomy): domain Eukaryota; kingdom Metazoa; phylum Chordata; class Actinopteri; order Osteoglossiformes; family Mormyridae; genus Mormyrus; species Mormyrus lacerda. Next base: position 3,149,853 of record JAABNX020000057.1, read on the forward strand.
GAAAAGTGATTCATCAAGATCACAAGACAACGTGTGCTGCTAGTGGAAATAATTGCTGTAGAAGTCACGTAACAATTAATTGACTTTTTCACCCAATAAACAAAACATGGAATGCATATGCAATTTTAAATACGCCATTTATTCTACTTATTGCAATTGTGGGCAATTACTCCTCTTGGTGTTTGTATGAAACGGCGTTTGTATGAAACTGCTAAACAAGAAATAGTCCTTCTCCTAAAATAGCCTGAGCTGCGTGCCCTCAGTCTGGCAACGTCTGCGTTTCTCAAAGAATGCAAACGAGCGCAGCATTTTGAAGGGAGTGTGGAAAAACACCAACTTGCCCCATGTGATGTCTTTGAGGTCCTTGTCGTCATGCCTACGTGTGAGGATTGAAATACGGAACGGAAGCCGGAAGACACCTGAAAAGATCCTCACCATATGCCGGTACGCCGTGATGAACGCGGTGCTCTCTCAGCGCCAGAAAGCACCTCCAGCTCGTTGTGCGGAGGACCGAGTTATCCTCAGACAAACCTAGATCACAGCCATCTGGCCAAGCCACAAGGAAACATCAGCTAACGCTGTGGTAGCACCCATGACTCCGATCCCAGAATGCAATGCAGAACACACGGCTGTGTTGCCCAGGGAGTAAGACGAGGCAGCAGGAGAGATGCATCTTTTCGTTCATACTTGGGATTAAGCATCTGATGATCCAGCAAAGGCCTGTCAAAGACACTTGGTGGAAACATTTGCCTCCTAGGAAATTATACCTCTTTATCCCATCAGATGAATTCTGCAGACACATAATTGGAGGTCTACCAGAGTTAATTCGTAAGGCATTGTAAGGAAGAACTTCCATATTTTATCTTCTGCAATGCTCAAAATAATTCTGAAAATGAGTCATAAATGTTAGTTTGCCATTCGCACATATACAGAAGGGTTACTGTTATTTGTAGTGCATAATTTTTTGCTTATTAAGTATTTGAATATCTGTGAATGAATGGTATTCAAAAGACGCAGCAAAACAGAATATCGAAGACAGTTTTAAACCTTCAGCAAGGACGAGAGAATAGAAAGAGCAGCATTTAAGCTTATTTTGATGTTTTACATTCCTGGACTCGACACATTTTGCAGATGTACTCTGGCAAGAAGGCTGACAGCTTTTACTTTTGAGCAAGGCTCAGTGAATGTCCATCTGCCCCTGTTCCCAGGGGAACTTATTATTCTCTGCTATCCAGGAGTTTTTCCTGCGAGCAGCTAATTACAGCTTCTGTACACTGAAGTCAGAGCATCCTCGTTGGCAAAACTATTCGCGAAACGTAAAGAGCTCCTCCTCACCGTGTACGCAGACTCCCCGACACGTGACATCATCACATCGGCTAAACTAAACAAAATGGACAAATATGCCGGATATGTGCTTTTTGCACCGCTGTGCCGAGAGCTGTAAACCTTGATCTCCATCCTGACGTAAAGCCGGCCTCTTTGCGACCAATCCTGCCTTCTCTTTAATGGGCTGGACCCCTCATCAGAACACTTCACATCATGAGAAATTTCTTAAAATCATGATTTTATAGGACAGATAGCAATTGGGAAAAATGGGTCAGCTTTAAATTAAATACTTGGTGGTTGACATAATAATTCACAAAGTACACATGATTTTCATGTAATCTAATCTTAATCTTAATCTTAATCTAATCTAATCTCCACTTTTAAAGCCTATTTCAACGTTTACTGTTTTTCTCCACCAAAATCCTTAATGTCAACAGCATTATTTACAATATGTTTAACAGAATTATTTTTATTCATGGCAAATAAACAAGTTAGGCAAGCATTCAATGCCAAAGGAAGAGCACCGACGGCAGCTGTCTGTCACCCAGCTGCTAAGGCGTCACATTTATGGCACACAGGCACAGGCGTCAACAATCTCGCCGATCCTTTGAACAATCTAGGCCGCTTGCCTCTCATTTACATCCAGATTTTTCGGTTAAAGCACAGAGCAGAAGAATGCTACCAGAAATAGACGACGTGTGCCTGACTTTCACGTCTGGGAATATGCAGGCAGGGCCGCTAAGCGGCCCCCACCCAGCGTGATCAAACAACAAATGTGCCGCAGTCTGTTTCCTCAGCTGTGTCAGGTTCATTAGATTTAAAGCAAACGAACCCTGCTGAAAAAAAACAACATAGACCAGCATAGCTGGTTACCAGCGTGACCAGCAAAATGCCTACTGGTTATACAGCATATGTTGTGTTTTGCTGCTGGTGGACCAGTATAATTAATGAAATATTGCTGGTGGACCAGCTGCATGTGCAGGTAGACCAGCATGGCTCTGCTGGTCCACCAGCTACACCAGCACCATACCAGCACTATCCAACAACAAACCGGCATTATCCAGCATAGAGCACCATGGAAATCACACTGGTCTATACTGTTTATTTTCAGTGGGGAAAACTGGTGTTTCACATGGTAAATTGCAGAAAATCTCTTACCTTTCAAATGTTAGACAAAATCAGCTGAAAAGAAAAAGGAAACAAATGTTAGTACATTGGGAATTATGAAGTAAGCACAAGAAATACAGGTAAACAGATCTTAGTTGTAATGTGCACCCTCTGTCAACACCAGAGGTATACAAGTCTAGTCAAAGGGAAGGGAATTGAGTTAAAAGTTAGCTATTATATTAAATTTATTGAAATGTTTTGACATAAATTTCAGTAGGGAAATATGAGCACTGATATTGTATATGTCACTTCAAGCTTCTCAGGGTGCAAACAACAGTAAGTGCTCCAACGAAATTTGGGTCTCCATAACGCCTCTGTCCCCATTATTCGCAAAGGGGTGAAAAATTTCTGCTAGATTCCCAGAAACTTTTCATGGGAATTTAAGGTGGGGAATTTTGGAAATGTTGAACTCCCTGGAACTCCGTGTGAGCTGTCAGATACGGCAAAGAAAGCGAACTGTATGAACAGAAGAATACAACATAGAATATGACTTATAAGCAATGTGTTTTGGTGCAGATGTTTATTCTGGGTTGCTTTTACGTACACGTAATTACTCACAAGCACTTGGTTGCACAATGAGACCACTAATAAGATGTTTTTCAACTGCATTTAGGTTCCCTGTTATAGGCTAACGGGCAATTTTGCAAACTTCCAGTTTATTTCAATTATTAATTCAGTTTATTAAGTCCCATATATTTTCGCTAATTCCCGTATAATCCCGTTAATTCCCATGTAAAGTTTCCAACTTTGAAAATTCCCAGAATTTTGCCGCCCTCTCAAACGCGGTTACGTCTCTCCCATTATTTATTTGCTTTTTATCCTTGCTGAGACTTAGCCTCCGATCTCTCTCTCTGTGGACGCCGGCGCTCCATTTACCCAGGAACACAAAGGGAACAAGACTTAACTTTCGGGAGCAGTGGCGCTGTGGGAGCACCGCGGACCTTACAGAGACATATTACTGAGCCAGAACATTGCTGAAGCTTCGTGATTTATTGCAGGTGACGTCTTCGTTTCTGCATCCATCTGCACTTCCCTGTAAACTTGCGAACACGCACCAGATATTCTCCCCAGAAGTGTACTATTTATAAAATACAGGTATACTGAATAAGGGAGTCGCTTGACAGCTAATTAGAGCAAGCATCATAGTACATATTTCAGTTATCACCATGCCAACTGTCCACCGCTAAGTACGGATAAAGGGGGGGGCACGCTCGCAATATGTTGCTTTATTTTATCGATTCCCCAAAGTCACAAAGACACATTTCTTAGAGCTGGAATTAAACCCGGGGGAGAACAGCTGGTGTCCTTTCGGAGTTACACTGAGAGGGGTCGGCTGGACTTGGGGCGTGATGTCTTCCTCGTTTTAAAGAAAAACAAAAAAGGGAAATGAATTATTTTTAGAACTGTATAATTGGAAATGTGATTAGCAGTAAGAAGCAGCAATCGGCATTATTTTACGACATTTGTAAAGATTATACTCTCCGAGTTACCAAATGCAATTTTATTTTTAGTGCAATTTCATTTTTTCCACAGGAGGCAGGCTGAGGTATTTTACTTGCTGGCAGCGACTTACGGCAGGGTCTCCATTTATACGGGTTTTACGGCTTTTCTATGTCTGTGGGTTTTAGTTTTTCAGCTGTAGGAGTTTCTGTCCAGTCGTACTTACGCGATTGACAGTCTGCTGAGGAAAGGGCACATTAATACAGGGGGCGCCCTGCATGAGTGGGCAAACGAGGATCTTCGGGGGGCATCTGAGCAGTATGCACCTGAGCGGACAAAGATGCTGAAAACTACACGGAAGGCCACGAGATCTTTGCAGTAGCGATTCTAGACTATTTAAAATGGGGGGCAGGTATTACCGTCAGCATTAAGAAGCAATGCTTCGCAGTCACATTTTTACAGTTTTTATAAATTTGTAACAAGCCATGATTTCTCCTTTAGACTGTCTCGCTTCCATAGTTTCTGTTGTTTCACTTTCACAAAGTGAAGCGACCCACAGTTAAGAGTCTGTTACGAAAATGTGCTTCTATTTGTGTTTTAGCCCACGTGTCTGAGATAGATAGATCTAAATAATAAAACATTTATTTCAGACCGAAGTAGCACACGTATTTAGGGAGGGCGCGGGGGAGCATGCATCACGGGGGTCTGCCCCCACCCCTGATGACTAGATGGATGCGCGGAGATCGCCGTCGCCTTTGAACCCAGAACCCCATAGTAGTGCCCTGACCGCACACCCGTCAAGCTGAGAAATAAAGATCCCAGAAATAAGCAGCAGATAAATAAAGGGCCTCTGCGCTCCAGCGCACCTGCTCCTGTTTTCCTCCCGGCAGCGTCCGCGGGGTTTCTGCGGCTCCCCCGACAGCCCGCACGGCCTAATCCACTTAGCCGTGCCGGGTGCGTGCCTCACGGAACCGACATCTGATTCGGTTTACCGCGCCGGATCCGCGTTTCAGCGCCGACATGCAGCCACCCCGCTGTAAAGCAATCGGCTTCCATCTTACACTTTAATACAGATGTTCTACATTTCCAGACAGGATCCTAAAGTATCCAAGCTCGATACTTACACAAAACATAGAGCTAATGGTTAAGAAAAAAAAAAAAAAATCAGATTAACTTTTAAATATTATGAATATACTGATAACAGGGTTGCCAAATCATGCATCTAGTGTACGTGACACTCGCGCTTTCAGACTCACGCAGGAAATCTTATGGCAAAGCCGTATTATTCCATTACAGACCTAAAACTAGCTAGTTTGCAATACCTACAGACTATTTACGAACTCTTACATATATGTAAATGCGCGTGCATATGTGTGCTCATTGTCTCGAATTGAAAATGTCACGTTCAGCCAATTGACTTCAATCGATCAGTTCCTCCATCCAATCCAAGCTTTATTCTTTTGACTGAGAACCGGAAGTAGGTTTGATGGTACGTACAGAAGTTCCGAAATTTCGGTGTGGCAGATTTTATTTTCGTTCTGACATGAATGACATCACCAACAAAAAAACTTCACACAAACTTATATAAAACACCGTTGTTGTCAGAAGCAACACAGAGGATGGCAGGCCTCTCGTTTACATACATACACACATAGATTGTTTAGAGATCCATTCTGCACACAAGGAATATACTCGTTATTTGTAATTGGTTATTTTTAAACTGGTGACCTTCCTGTTAGCTTTAACCAGTGTGGCAATTATCGTCTGACCTCTACCATTAGCAAGGTGTCTCTGCCACAGCAATACCATTGACTGGATGTTATTTGTGCAGCATACATCCTCTACAAACTCTGGATACTGTAGTGTGTGAAAATCTCACATAGGTGGCTAGCCTATGTCGAAACCAACAATCGCGCCACACATTCAAAATAATTTAGATCAAACACCTTAGCCACCCTACTGCTTAGCCCAAATGTAGCTGGACCGCTTGACCTCGTCTGGGTGATTTTGCGTGTATTCACCTGCAGCCAGGTAATTGGCTGCTTATGTCATCGAGCAGGTCTACGTAGTAAACTGACCACTTGCTGTATATATTTTTTCTATTTCCACGGCTCATAGTACAGATAGCGTGACCACTTCTTCGTCGTTCACTTGAAAATAATTCCTGTGAATTATTCCTGGTGGAGATATTTTTTTTTATCTACTCCAAGTAGAAGCAGCTGTCCTATCAATCACACTAATCAACACCTATGAGCAATTAAAAGACTTCTTAGTAGTTGTAGATGTTACACGGGGGACAGTGTAATTTGCAAGAATCTCCTTGACAAGTCTTTCATTTGGACATGCTAATATCTCTGAGACTCACTACACATAAATAGGACATGTATTTCTGTGTGTGTGTGTGAGTGGGTGATGACAGTAATATAAATAACAGAACCCCATGAGTTAATAGCTAATCACCCACAGATCAATCAAAATTCACTTTATTGGCCAGGTACACCTATACCAGCACTCTGTCCCGGCAGTATTGGTGCATACACTCAAAGACAATACTAGACAGACTGGGGGCAATATGGGTACCACTGGTGGTACATGTACCACAGTTAGAGATCCACTGAAATGGAAGATTTTAAAATATAAGCTAACATAAGACAGCTCATAAACAGCACAACGACAAACACGCAGGGCAGGAAGACGTGCACCAACAAGCAACTTTGCACAAAAGTTGTTCTCAGCTTATAATCCTTGGCAGCGGCATTCGGAGCGGAGTCGGGCTGCAGAGATGCGTCAAAGCCCTCGGAGCGCGTGCAGGCTGTTCGGTTCAAAGCCTCCCGTCTGCTCGCTCGCTTCCATCCTGCCTCATGGCAGCTGCTGGTTTGCATAGTGGTAGGAGTGCACAGGTGAGGCGTCGTCGCTCGATATGGTGCGCGATCTCCTTCAGAGGTGAACGCTATTATAGCCGCCGGAATTCTGGGTATTTAGCTATATCGCGAAGGTGTTGTGTTTGCTTAAGGCAGCCGGCTGCGCAGTGACGCAGCTTAAGTGTACTTGCATATCCTGCTAAACGGCCAGCAGGGTGGTGCTTTCAGCTGAGCCACGGTTTAAGCCGTCCAGGTTAGAGGTGTGGCACCTACGTCAGGCTCTATGCATGAGCTTTGCATGGCATGTCAAACAATGTGTGATTATTCATACATTTTCAGTAACTACTTGTCCTGTACAGAGTGGCGGGGGCCTAAAGCATATAGGAACAAGGCAGGACACACTCTTTAACACCTATATGCAATTTTGTGGCAATTTACTTTAGCTTGCTTTTGGACTATGTGGAGAAACCCCATGGGGACATGGGCAGAAGATGCGAATTCCATGCGCATGGAGCCACGACGGAGACTCAAGCCCAGGGAGTGTGTCTCCTAGGACAGGCTGGCATCCCATCCAGGGTGTCCCTTGAATCAAGCCTAGGATTGGCTCCAGGCTCTCCATTACTCTGTATGGCATAAGCAGATATGGGGGCTGGCTGTCCTGATATATCCTGTAGCCCATCTATTTTCCAACTGCTCCTCCCAGTCAGAGTCACAGTGGACCTGGAGCCTTCTCCAGGCAGCATGGGACACCGGCCTGGGGCGCATCCTGGACAGGCTATAGACCCCTTTCCATCACAACTAGAACAAGCAGTTGGAAGCTCCAACTGCATAAGATCATGCTGTTGTAGCACAGGGGAAATATCCAAGTACATGGAGCTAAACCTCGTTCAATGGTCAAGTTTACAGACTAAGGTGCAGGAGCATCAATAACCTGCAGAGGGCGCCAGGGGAGGGGAGGCTGCCTCAACTCAACCGTAGATTGAACAGCGATGCTCCTTCTTTCATGACGTCGCCCAGCCCTGACCTTCCATCCCTTGCTGCTTCCCACCCGAGGGAGTATCAGATCGTTAATGTACGTCTTTGATCATTTTTTCATGCACAGCAAGGTGAAAAGCATACTCATAAAAATCCACCAAAAGACACTTCATGCAATCAGGCCTCGTCAAGTATGTGCTTTTGTTGGGTCTGTTTGCAATACACAAATCATTCTCTTGACTGTACAACTACATCTTATCATACCTGTACTGACCTTAATGTTAACAAGTGTTCACTTTCTGTATTACTTATACCAGCATTAAGCTACCTTATGTCTTATGAATTAACTTTATTTCGCATTGTATATACTGTTTAATAAAGCAAGTATATCAGCATATATTGTCGTTATTGGTTTTAGCAGCAGGTATATCAGTTTTTGCTTCATTACTTGAAAATGAAATATTTCTGCAACCTCGGACAACTCCTTCACTCACGTCACTTTAAAGGGGCTCTTGGACAATTTTCAAATGCCTTCCTTCACGAGCGCCAAGAAATCGGAAATCAGTAAATAGCTCTCATTTCGTACAGCGGTAAGCGTTTTCATGAGCTTTTTGCCATCAAGTGTATCACAGTAGGCATTCTCAAACTGTTACCAGTGAGCAAAAATATAGACTACAGCACATATTGATGCATACTGCAGCATAGACTTCCAATACAGATCGGAGCAGGACTGTTTCCCGGTGAATTCAAACGGTGAAACATTTCAGCGAACAAAGACCCAGTTCTCTGTGCAAGGCCCAAATCTGTGGATTTGTAATGTACTCTCCTGAAGGTAAGCATTTGTATATCTATAAAGAGAGGTTATAATGATGTCATAATGTGCATTATACATTCATTATCTAGGTGGAAGACCCTTAAGTAAGCGAAGAGCGGAAAACACGGCTGCGTTCATTCATCTTAAGGTGGCAGGGTGTAAACAGACTGTCTACGATTGGTGGTTTAATAAAATGTTTAATTCATGGGGCAATGCCAACAGGCTGCAGCGCAGTTGGTAAGGCCTGGCAGCGAGTGTGGGGTGTAAGGTGTCGCCCATAACGTAGTCACCCTGCATGCAGGAACCCTGCCAAGAAAAGGCGAGTATAGTGAAGCGAGAGTGTAGTCATCAAGGAGACAGAGGAGTGGCCGGCTCACTATTTACACGCCGTTAACCACGGTGAACAATGCCAGGGACAAGACTCCGTGTGTCTCTAGTGTAATAGTATCGGTCCAATGCTCATTTATATTCACACCTGTTTTTGTTCTTGGAAAAAGCCCCATTAAAACAAAGGCTTGTGAACTTTATCGGGGAGCAACCTCTCAGCTATTTGAATATCTGGTGTCTTCGTAAACCCTTATGACTCTCTATAAATGACTGACTGTAGTCTGCTTTTGCCGTCTACTGCCCTGCAGGTACCAGAGCCGGCTGGGAGCTGCTCTGCAAAGCTGAAGCTGGGCAGCACTCAGAGGTAAACAGCTGAATAATATATATCATCTTATATTTCATCCAGGGGTAGGGAGATGAAACCAGCCAACCGCCAGAAGGCAACACAAATATCACACCTCATATTCTCTGGACTTCTCCTGTCTCTTGAGTCTGTAAAATGACTCGATTAACTCAGACTTGCCCCAGGTCCTTCATAAATTAGACGAAGTTCATGACAATCCCAAACAAAACAGACAGACAAACAAATCAGATGCAAACAAATGTATATGCTGGATGTATTAGGATCGATGCCTGTCAAAATTTGCATGATTGCCAATCTGCAGTGACAGCCCAGCTGGTTTGAGGGTACCAAGTACAGCCTGCACTTTTTTCCCCGTCTGGAGGTGAGCGCTTGATGTCCTGATGCGTCTGACAGTGCAGTTCCGATTCCCTGCTCACTTCCTGTATGTCTCAATCGCCATATGTTTACCATCATTCCCTGACACCTCAACAATCTCGTTCCTTTCAGCCACTCTTTCATTCTTTGCTTCAAGTTTTTATGCAATGAAATCAGATCTAAATTGAGACAGCACTTTTACAGGGATAAAAATAATTTTTTCTCAGTAACTGGATTCAAACACTTCTGTGCCCTTTATATAAACACATTTACATTATTTCCTGATCTTTTTTTTCTCCATTGTATCCTGGTATTTTTTCCCCATCTTTTCTCCTGGTTACATGCACCATTTTATGTAAATCAAGTAACAATATCTTACCACACTCTCTTGTCGAGTGCCTTTGGGAAACTGTGCAGTGAAAGGAATTATAAAAAAATTAATTTAACTGAATCTCGTCGCACATGGCAAGCAGGAGCTTACAAACTTCAAATCTATCACGCCATTTTTTTACACTGAAAGCAAATTGACTTTGTGTGGAGCACAGAGCACTTGCGCAAGATGGGACACCATCACTGGTTACACTCAGAGGGACACCATCACTGGATACCAGTCACTCAGTGGGGACAGTATCACTGGTTACCAGTCACTCAGAGGGGACACCATCATTGGTTACCCAACATTCAGAGGGGACAGCATCACTGGTTACCAGTCACTCAGTGGGGACACAATCACTGGTTACCAGTCACTCAGAGGGGACACAATCACTGGCTACCAGTCACTCAGAGGGGACACCATCACTGGTTACCCGACATTCAGAGGGAACAGCATCACTGGTTACCAGTCACTCAGAGGGGACACAATCACTGGTTACCAGTCACTCAGAGGGGACACAATCACTGGCTACCAGTCACTCAGAGGGGACACAATCACTGGTTACCAGTCACTCAGAGGGGACACCACCATTGGTTACCGGTCACCCAGGGGCATCTGAGAGATGTGAAGCCTTACACTGGAAGCAGTCACTGGGGAGACCTCAGCCAGATCCCTCTCTGTTTGCTAATCTATGCTACTGCTGAGAGAACCTGGTCATAATCAGAAATCGAGTCCAGATTCAAGACCCAGAAGCCTTGTGTCTATTTTTGACTATGCCAGCCGTGTATTTGAGTTCAGTTTCAAAATTTCTGAAAACAATAGCTTGCTTGGCTGTGAAATGTAAAGGAATCTAATGTAAAGGAAAGAATACAATTAAAAATTAATTATACTATCTATTCTTAGAAGTTTTGTGATTATGTAACTGGTTGAACAAAGCCGTCTCAATATTTAAATGCAGCTTTAAAACGTCCAAGCCATCACCGGCATCCACGACCCGAACGGTCTCCCAAAAATAGCAACCTTGATGTGTTCCACCAAGAGAAAAAAAGCAGTTAGTAGGATTTGGAGGGAGTTTGTCATTACAGCTACAGCTACGGCTGCCAAGCCAAATGGTGGCTTTTTAGGGGGAAACAGGCGAGTCTTATATGGAATTCCAAATACCAGAATCCTTCTGGACAGGCAATCCTTCCTTGCTGTCTTTGTTCCGATGCCAGGTTCCCTCGATTCCAGTTTAAAGTATAGTTTTAGTACTTACCGGTATTTCCATATATCCTGGGATAGCACTGATTGTGCTGAATATTCAAGGTGACAAAGAATAAAGTTTTCAGGCTGTATATGAAAGTTTTGGAGAAGGAAGTAACATTCAAGCAATATAGACGAGTATGAACAGGAGCAGAAATGTCCACACGCACATGCACGCACACACACACACACACAGGTTTGTAATTATATCTTTGCGGGGACTCTCCATTCATTTCTGTGGGGAAAATTCCAGCATGACAACCTTAGCCCCTACACAACTCTGACCTTAACTATAAGTAACCAAACATATATATTAGTTTTTTGATTGTATTCACAGATTTGTATAAAACTGTAGAATTAATAGTGTCTGCCTGTTTGTAAAAAACAGACACACTCGTACATACTGTACACACACACAAACAGGCAGACACACTTGTACATTCACACACGCAAACAGGCAGACACACTCGTACATACACAGGAACAGGCAGACACACAAGTAAATACAGGCAGACTCACTCATACCTGTACATACAAACACACACAAACAGGCAGACACACTCATACCTGTACATACACACACAAACAGGCAGACACACTCATACGTGTACATACACACACACAAACAGGCAGACTCACTCATACCTGTACATACTGTACAAACACACACAAACTGGCAGACA
>JAABNX020000057.1:3165198-3182547 GCA_015163995.2 Mormyrus lacerda
AGGGGCAGGGGGGAGGGGGGGGGGTCATCCATAACCCTAGACCTGCTTTTCTATGTGTGTCTGTACTCACATTGAAATGGCTTTACTATGGTATCTGTCAGCATGGAATCTGTCAGCATGGAACCTTCCCTCATGGAATCTGTCCCCATAAAATCCATCATCAAATAAAGCCATTATAACTCTTCCTTCCTTCTCCTTGTCAAACATTCTCTATCTGAAGCTAAAGTAATTACAAGTGAAAAGAGCTAGCCAGAATACTTGTAGCAATTCCTTAATTACACCACAAAGAGGAGAGAAAAGAAGTGACTTTTCCCATTTCCTCTTAATTCTGCTATTTGCTTTAACTAGACGGAATATTCCTGAAGGAATTAATGCCCGTCTCGCTTTTGCTTCCACACTTTATACAACTTACATTGCAAACACTCAGCGTTTGCCCTGGTCAATGTTTGGCCTGGTTTAGCTGACTCTTGCTGTTCCTGTACCTCAAGATTTTCATCAACATTTGATTCATTTTATTTTGCAAACAGGTCAAATTAATTACATGTAATTACCACTTCCTAAAAAAAGGAGTACACTGTGTTGAAAGTATCACAAGATATGCATCAGTGTTAGCCTACTAGGTTTTTACAACTTAAATAATATGATTCATTGTAACATTACGATTGTTTCCCATAAATGGCTCATGCAGTTTTAAGGTCAAGCAAACTTCACTCCTTGGCTCAGTTCCTGCACCTTCCACGCGTTTCAGGATTCAGAAGCCAACGACAGCAGTGATTACATTCTTCACTCTTCTGGAAGACTGAAGCTCATTTCTAAGGTGGGGATTATGCTATGTTCTCTAAAAGCAGGACCAGAGTCATTCTTTCACAGACTGATGATTACTTTTGAGGTTACTGAGTGGAGCAGTTACAGTAAGTCAATAATTTTAATTTGGTTTCTCTGTAAAGGACCATCATTGTGTATTATAATGAAACACATTCTCAAGAGGTACATTTAGACCAGCTAAATTATTGAATTTCCTTTTTGAATTCTCTTATATTTATTTTTCTCCTGCTAGTTGGAGTGAAAATGCCTGGTTTGTTTGTGAATCTCATTACACAGCTGCGTCTAAAACATAAGAAACCCAACTGCTAGATCGCTATCCTTCAGTGACTGATCTGAGAGTAGATGACTGCCCTGTTCCCCATTGGACGGGGACATCAAACCAACCCAAAGTCAACCAAAGGCTTCCAGAATCAGCACAAAACAATACATGTAGAAACACCATGGAAATTACTCCCCTGGTTCTGTGTGTGAGGTTCTTTGACGTTCCTCTGGGTACTCCAGCTCACCCCCCTCTCAGTCCAAAGACATGCACAACTTAGTTGAACTGCTGTCTCTGATGGACCAGTAGGGTGACCACCTAATTCATCTCAGGAGGGACACTATGAGGTTTTACAAAATTAAACTAAAAGGCTCCTGAGCTCAGCTAAATGGTCCAGTTCTCATTGTGCTTTGACTGGTTTATTCCTTAATTGAAAGACTCATCCAGCTGTTTCACATTAACATTAGTGACACATGCATGATTACAGGAGACTGACCAATCAGCACACAGCAAGAACTCAGTGCTTAAGTGAAATCTGGGTGCTTTTAATTTTAATGATTGAAATGGTAGTCTACAGAACCAGTCATAGCATCCCTCCTGACATGGACCAGGTGGTCACCCTATTGGCCAATAATATTTAATCGTGGATCTGTGTGAGTGTGTGCTCTGTGATGGACTGGAATCCCCATTCAGGATTACACATCCTTCCCGCTATAGGCTCCTGACCCTGTGTGAATTGATAGTTGGATATATATATATAAAACGATACAGGAGTGCATCCTGGGCTGAAAGTCAAACACTGACAATGTAAATCATAAAAAAGAACTCTGTTATTAGTGCCAAGAAAAGTCATCCTAAATGATGCCAGTTTATGTATTAGCCAATAACCGCAGCACGGAAAACTGACTACTACACAGGACAAGGATCGACCGTGTCGAGGATATTGGTTTCTGACTTTCTGTGCATTTTAGGCTCACTCTCTCTTCTCTGTTTCCCATCATCGTTGTTGTTCTGGTTTAATATCACTTTATGAACACTGGTGTGAAATTCCCTCGAGAGAGACTGCATCTTGCTTATCCAATATACAACTTCATGAAAGTTTGTTTCCCAGACTAACAACTACGCATTATCCTCACTTAAAACGCAACGGCCCGATGTCTACATACTACGGCTGATCTGAAGCATATCTGGATGGTGTCTGGCTCAGTGGGCTGTGAGCCGGTCCCCGTGGCTGACAGAGTCATCATATCGCTGCTGGGCCTGTGACTAAGACCTTAAACTCCAGGAGCATTGGCACACCCTGCTTCCCGACGTGAAGCTTCCCTCACTTGTACATATCCGCTAAACAAATATTTCTTGCTGTTTGTATTCTTTATAGCAGTGTTTCCCTAATCCAGTCCTCGGGGACCCACAGTCGGTCCACGTTTTTGCTCCCTCGGAGCTCCTTGTCAGAAAATCCACATTTTTTGCTCCCCTCCGGGAGCAAGGAGGGAGCAAAAATGTGGACTATCTTTGGGTCCCTGAGGACTGGATTGGGAAACACTGCTTTCGAGTACTAAGCTTTTATACAAAAAGTTTGGTCAGCCATGTAATGCAGCCATCATCATCTCAAAAAGTTCAAAGCCTGGTCTACAGATGATTGGAACAAAGCAGAGCTGAGATGAGCAACACTGCCATCTCTGTATATGGAGGGCATTAAGACCCTGCAGAGGCACAACAGTGGGTTCACATGACGTGGGCACCTTTCGTTCGGAGGGCATCGCTGAACCCCCCCTGCCACTCACACACACACACACACACACACACACACACAGAAAAGCCTAAACACCCCCATGCTGACAAACCCTCATCTCGACCTTCCCTGCTACCAAACGCGTCCTCACAGGGTCCGCTTAAACATGAGTTGGAATGTTTTCTCGGCCTGACCTACTTTGTGCTTCTCACCTGGACAACAGGAGCATGAATCATATTTGCAGGGACCTGCGGCTTTCGTTAATGAGTAGTGCACGGATGCCCCCCCCACACACCCCTGGAGAGGCCTTGCACCAAGGGCCTAGTCTGCTTACAGCGGGAACAGACTCCAGGTAGATTCCTGGAAGCACCGAACACCTGGGGAGATTAAATTAGCCCCAACGTACCTCAAATAATGACAGTAACTATCATCAGAATTAAGTTTTTCACATATCTGTACAGAGTAAAATTTCATATATCCTTCATATTAAAAATGCACATTAAATATTCATTTACACAACGTAATTGAATTTGGTTCATTTAATTGCATAATCAGACCTCTAGTGGATTTTTAAAAATAAGAATGAAATGTAATATTGTAAAGTTCTCGCTCCTAGGTCTCTGCGGAGGATAATGAAGCGGAGGACACTTAGTTAGCATGTTACTGTCCTCATTTAGCCATTAGCATAGAGGCCGATCCCGGGATTCCTGAATAGCAGTGTGTGGAGTTTCTACCAGTATGAAACGCAAATGTCGATTTGGTCGCGGCGGCCAATCGCACGGCGCTACGGGGAGGAAAGGAAAGGGGGGCAAAGGACTTGGCGGTGACATTCGGTCCCCATTGTGTTGTGAAATGGGTGCCGTCACATTCGAGCGAAGAATAAGCCGCGTTAGCCGCCTGTGCAGATTCTTTTCAGATACAGACAATGAGATTTGCCATATTAACGTCACAATAGCGCCGGGCGGTCAGAGGGCTCGTTCAATTAGCATGCCGCTCTCGGAAACACCGGGCTGCTCATTTAGTGCCTGTTACACCCCTTCTGAGGAGCTTAACTGATATTTGCGCACCTAGCCTGATCCCAAGTCGAAATCCAAAACGGCGTGAACAACGACAGGAATGATGGCGTTCCTTGTTCTTCACGCTCATTAGCATTTGCTGCTCCGTTGTTAGCGTTTAAACCAGCCACACTCGTATCTAGACCTCTCGAGGACCTGTCGAGATTAGACAGCTGGTGTGCAGACTGAGGCGAACGCGCACCATGACTCGGCTCGCGATAAACAGCCAGAAGAGGATTCTCCAGAAAAGGAGCCTTTGCAGCTCACGGCTCCCCGATGTTTCCCACAAAAATCCAGCCAGGCTCTTCTAAATAAACACATCTATAAATGAGCAACTCTAAAATGTAAACCATCATAAAACTGGACAAATCCTCCAACGTTCCATACTCCTCAAAAAAAGTTTCCATGGAATAGATTAAAAATAAATCATTTATAGGAGCGGTAATCATTCAGATGCATGGTGCTCCAGTCATGGCTAAGCGATCACAGAACACACAGATGTGGGCTCCATGCACAGGTGGCAGCCGCTAGCACCTGGGACAGGCCTGTGGCGACAGAAACAATGGAAGAAAAATGGAAACAAACAAAAAGAAATAAAAATAAGCCACACCTGACCTTTCACTAATTCATATTATCTGTCCATTCATCTATCACCCATACATCTTGCAGCCGCTTATCCGGTGCAGTGCTGTTTCCCAGCTGACTCAGATTAGCTTAAGCACTTTATTAATGGATACGACGGCAGCTTTGCACGGTAAGAAGGTCAGGTCATATCCATCTACTCTTTCCCTGGGTCTGTGATCCTTTAACAGCATGGTTTCGATAGGGGGTGTGGTTCAGTGGGTGTTATCAGAAGGTTGGTGGTTTAAATCCCTGGGTTGGTACAATAATGCTGTCATTGGGTCCTCGATCATGACCCTCAATTGTCCATTTGCTCCAGTGACTGGTTAACCCTGCCTTCTCCGAAATATATATATTTATATAAAAGTGCCTGCGAAATAGATAAAATGTTCAACTAATGACGAAGAAGAATGATTTTTTTTGTTAAATATCTTGTTGGTAAAAAGAATTCTGACATTACTCAAATAGAACTCCTTCCGGAAAGAGAACAACACTATCACAGACAAAACAAAACATCACTGATACAGATCCCCTCAGCAACCCAGACTCCTCGAGCCTCTACTGGAACAGCATCCATCCATCCATCCATCCATCTGTCCATCCATTCATTGTGAAGGCTGCAGTAGATTAACATATAACTACTTTACAGTTGTGTGATACAGACAAACACCCATGTAATAAACGGGTAATAACCAATAATTGCCTATTGACATTAAACAATCATAATCATGATATAATATTAAATTGTTCACAAGGAACGAATGCATCATTCTTTCTTTTCTACCAATTATTCGGGCACTTTACCTGGAGGTTTAATGACAGTAATTGTCACAGTTGGGGAGGCATCCCTATGCTGTTAACCTCGTGTGCTTCCACAATAACAGCATCATTAGCCAGAGGAAAACAGAAGGCTCTTCCATTATCCACAGCCATCTAAATCCACACCGCCTTCCCCATAAGCGAGACAGCCATGTACCCAATGCGGCACCAAATAGCGGTATACTGATTCATCAAATTATTTATGATGCCATTTCAGAGTGAAACAGTCTTTCATCTCTTAATAGTCCATTTGCTAAGTGTTGCCATATGTATTTACTTTGAAGTTGACTTACTCTTTTTGGTGTTTTATATATGTGCACGTACTAAAGCGGTACCGTGGAAGGCTGGCACTGCTGTTTGAAAGCCGATTGTTTTAATCATGCCAGAGAAGCAGCCTTTGATGTGCAATGAGCTACATTCCGCTCGGCCCTGCTGATCCGATACGTTTCCCACAATTCCCCAGACGCGACCTAAGAGATTCCAAATTGCACCTGCGGGGCCTCGGAGAGCTGACTTCCCTGCAAAAGGAGCTTTGTTTCGCCGCAGCCTGAAGACGGCGGCTTGCCGGGATTTGTTTCAGAACCCCGTATCCCTGCCGATCCGACGGTTCGAGGGAATCAAACTGGTTGTGACAAAAGGAACGAGCGGCATGGGAAAAAAAAAGCACAAGGGGACAAATAAATAATGCGATGTAAGAGGAAAATAATCAATGGGATCAGCGTCATTTTGACATCGAGGGGCTTCATCTGCTCACGGGTTTCTTTCTGAAAATGAACATGCCTTTTTCACCATTGCTTGCAAGAACTGAATAAAAACAAAGTTTTGCGGGGTTTTTGGTTAATAAATTAATCTTCACTTCCTTTCTTTCCATCATTACTTATCTATGTGCTTGAATGATAAATACTGAACTCGTACTTGTTTGTTAATCTAATCCATCCATCCATCCATCCATCCTTCTAACCACTTATTCTGTTCAGTGTTGTGAGGAGTCTGGAGCCTATTCTGGAGAATGCAGAATTGCAGAATTGGGTGTTACTTTTTTGCAACCTCTGAAGAATCACAACGCAGTTAACGGCCTTAGTCTGCAGTTGATATGTCCCTAACGTAAGGTCGTGTGCATGGCGGCCCTATATGCGCTTATGGAAAAGGCCGTCGTGGCCCTCCTCTGCTCTCAGTGAGCAGTTCACAGGCCGACATTAAAAGCTAATTCCCGCCAGATAACAGATGTGCATATTTTATTTGCATCAGCTGTAACTATTCTTAATAAAGACTTTCTCTAGATCAATTAACTTTTATTATGTATACTCAATGTATCAATGCCCAATGGAGATTCATTGATTTTATTACATTTTATTTATTTAGTTGCATTAACATGTTTATTGTGTATAATGTTGTTTGTATTGTGTATGTTTACGCTACTGTCAAAGATGAATTTCCACCTGATGTAAATCTGATGGACATTAAAGAACTATTCTATTCTATTCTATTCTATTCTATGTGCGAATACATTTCATACTCTCTTTCTCTGTCCTTTTCCTCCAATCAAAGACAGTTAGACAAAGGCACAGGAATGACTCTTTTCATTACTTTTAGGTGTAGATTCACATATTTCTAATACTATGTCATTATCTGAGTTTTGGAAAAGGTCCCGAAAGGTCTTAAAGCTTAGCTGGGCATATTTGAGAAACCCAAGATAAGTTCTAGTTTATTTGGCAAAGCTTCTAATGCCTTTATAATACATTCATAGAGCATTCATAACCAGCACGTGAGTGTACCTTTAACACGTCACAAAGCATTCATAACACTTTCAATGAGCAAGACATGACAGCTTTAATATACATCAATAAGAAATATATGATTAGACTAGTATAACGTTTGTGATACGTGTTCTCATGCCTTGTTCGTTGAAAGTCTTATGAATGTAATGCTTTGAGAGATGTGACACGGCGCTACGCGCCGCTTATGAACGTTAAATGAATGCATTCCGAAGGGGCAGCTAATGAAAAGCGTTAGCATTTTACTAGCCGCAGGAAAAAATGAGCACAATAAATGGCACATGGGGAAAATAAGAAATCTGAAAATGTCCAAATTTCACGAATGTACCACGTCATTCCGGAGAGCACTGACTGATGAGTAAGATGCTTTGGAGGAGAGTGAATATAAATGTAAAATGAGCTAACAAATAAAAGAACAGATTGACAGTTCAATTGAGTTTAAAAAGTGCTCACTCTGTCTCCAAAATTAATGTTAAAGATAATGACCAGATTCAATAATGCATAACACACTCGCAGTAATTTACCCGGGATGCCTTGTAATTCATTAATAATGAGCGCATTTGCAAACTTAATGGCACAACAAATGCAGCTTGTCCGCCACACGTTTTTTCGCTGGGAATGGTGTCAAACCGGCACGGCAGGACATGGCCTCTGGGGGGCAGCAGAGGGTACACGGCGCGGGGCCATGTGGCAGAGACCCGCCGACACCACCGGGGGTGTCACCTTTCCTTCTTGGACCGCGGCCCAAGGTTGTCAGAGCGCGCGTGGCATACATCAGGACATGCCCTGGGGTGGCCCCCGCCCCTGCAGCTGGGCACAGGCGGCGGGGACGGGCTCTGGCCATGCCCCGAGGCAGCCCGACACGGCGTCTCAGAGCGAGGGCCGGCCAATGGCGCCGGACGTGCCGTCACCACGGATGCCGCGGACTTCCCTCGGCGATCAGGCTCGGAGCCACGCGGGCATGGCCGGGATCGAGCGTATCCCCCACACGCTATGTGCTAACACCTCCACTATAGTGTCCGTACCTCATCGAGCACGATGGTGAAATACTGCTTTGTTATCACATCTGAGATCAGCAAAGGTCATCGTGAAATGCAATGGCCTTTTCAAGCAACGGCAAACATGACATTATCGTTCATATTAATATGCGTAATTATACATATCAAAAAACTATATACGTGTATTTAAATGTATACATTCTTTGTGTGCATATAGCTACGCATGTTAGAACAAGCGTGCATATATATATATATATATATATATATATATATACATATATATATATTTGATTATACTGTACATGTAACACCATTATTTGCAGAACAATAATGAAATTGCTGGCAGACGGACACAGCTCTCCTGAATCATCTGTATAATTTGGGACAGCTTGGGTCAGGCTTAAACATTTTCACAGCATTCGGGCTGGGATCAGGCTGGGGCTTTATTGTATGCCTATTGAGTTTTTTTAACCTCTCTCCACATTTGAGTCATGGGCTGGCGACATGAGAGATGAGGCACGCGGCGAGAGACGGATGCCGAATTTCAGGGCTCCGTACCTTAATCAGACTTCGACAGGGGCTGCTCGAGACAGGCTAGGGGCGAGATGTGTCATGTGACCGGGGAGAAGCAGGGAATAGCAGCCAATCATTTTGCCAGCATAGCTCCTGGTGGTCTGGCTGGACTGAATGGCACAGACAAGAGGGTGTGCCAGAATGGATTCCCAGCAGGAAATTGTGACCTTAACATGTCAATCAAAGTGCGACCGCATTCATTTGCTATTCGTTAGCCAATCCCAAGGAGGCATTCCAACATATCTACCAAAGATACAATTCATTCATTAACCAATCAATGACAGTGAGACGTGGAGGAATAGAAAGTTGAAACAATGTATCTTTATTTTATTCATTAACCAATCAGGTGTAAATTGTCTGAAGAAAGACGCCGTTTTGTTTTTCAGGAACATTATCTCTTCAAGTGCATAATCGCTCACAATGAACTGTAAGCGATGATGCAAGACAAAGAAATGTGGGGATCATTTGTGACTAATTTAATTCAGCAGCTTTCGTAGCTAAACAATGAATCATAAAGACAGGGACTACAATGCAAACCCAGAGGCAGCGCAACTCGGCAAGGCCCTAAACTATTTAATAAACGTCTTTATGAGTAACTTTAGCAAGCAGTTCTGCCTCTCTCTCTGCCTGCTGAGATAATATATTTACACGTTTCTAATTGAGACTGTTAGCTCAAAGGATGCACAGAGACTCCAGCTTGTCCATGAAAACAGGCCAGATTGTGTGAGGCCTGATATGTTGACATGACTCATACTGATAAGTAGGACCAGCTGTACTGTTACCTCAGTTTTCTGCAGCCCAATTGTGTCACTTACTTCTTATTACAGTAGATAAACTGAGTGTAATATACTTATTAATTACAGATAATAGTCTTATAAATGCAGTAAAAATGCAGGTAATCAAAGCAGAAGTCAATTTTTAGTAACCCTAGTTACACAACGCGTGTGAAAAAGATGGTGGTGCATCTGGAGGGTTGCTGGTTCGAGCCCTAGTTCCTCCAGACCCTTTCAAACACCAGATTGCTCCTGCTGTGCAGGTTGATGCCTTGCATGGCCGTCACCAGTGTATGAATGTGTGTGTGTGTGTGTGTGTGTGTGTGTGTGTGTGTGTGTGTGTGTGTGTGTGTGTGTGTGTGTGTGTGTGTGTGTGGATGCATGAATATGAGGCATCTATTGTAAAGCGCTTTGAGTACTTGTAGGAGTAGAAAAGTGCCATGTAAATGCAGTCCATTTAGAGTAATTTGAACCCTTTGATTTTCCCCAGATTGCTGGATTTAAATATAGGCCCTAAGTTTCTGAGGTGGAACACTAGGTGTTCACTATGTGGTGCGACAGAAGAACAGAGGTCTCTTCCACCAGCCTCGCCGGTCGCTGTAACCGAGCGGCACGCAGCCTAACATCCAATCTGTCGATAAGACTCGCACGTGTAGGCGAGCCTGACGGCATAAAAATAACATTGGTTATTTGTGGGGGGGGGGAGGGAGATTTGGAAGTGCAGATGAAGATACTGGGAGGGGAGAGAGAGGAAGAATGGGGGAGAGTGAGAGGGATAGCTAGATAAATGAGGCCAGTGTTAGCAGAGCGGGTAGAGAAGAAAGAGAGGCGATCTCCCCGGCGTGCTGTACCTGCCAAGTTCCGACGCTGAACAGCTGCCAGAATGTAGACGGCGAGAGAGGATCCACAGCAGCCTCACCAATATCCCACTTTCATAATTCAGCATTAAATATCCACTCGCCACGCACTGAGGCTCCTCTCTGCATTATTCCTGCACAAACGGCGCCGTTTGTGCAGAGCAAACAAAGTGGATCCGCGCTGATCCAGATCCGCTAAGTCGCGCATGTGTTCAGTAAGGAGAATGCTGTCGCATTAGGAGCTTAATATTTGTACTGTAGGCTGTTCTGTGTACGTTTCAGCTTGGGTAATAATGCTAGCGGGCCCAGTTAAGCATTTCATCAAGGGCAAAGGGCACAAATACACCACCAAAAACGTAAACAGTGATGAGTTTTCCGTTGACGTTCCGTATTAGCGATCGCTAACGGTGAAGCAAAGTCAATAAGGAGTAGCGTGAAATATGCGAACGTTTTTCGGTATTGACCCAAATCCCCCCCATCAGCCTGGGGAAGATGCATAAGTGAACGATCCCCATATTATTCACAGATGGCCTTGGGTCCCAGCGTGTGCCGGAGATTTTAATCACCAAGTGTCAGAAAGCTCATCCAACAATCTGCCGCCTGTCTTTAACTGCGGACGGCTGTAGATCACATCTGCACTGCCTGTCCGCGGCTGCCCCCACTGGCAGATCCCCCGCAAGGTTTACGCCGTCAGCTGCTTCAATTACACCACGTGAGGAGAGGTTGTCATCATGTACACTCTACTTCACGGGCGGTTAGGAGACTTTAATCAGACATCATCTGTTTCATAACTCTCCCCCCCCCACCCGCCCTCCCCAGCAGTATTATGAAAGTGTCGAGCAAAACAGATTACAGAAGCTCTCATCAAGCCTGTTTTAGAATCCAAAATTGTTTAATCAAGACTACTTTTTTCCAAATATGTACACATTATGAACCAAGAACCATAACTTTCCAAAGCTAGTTTTTCAGAAGTTGTTCTGCCAACAATCATGGCCTGACAAATGCTCCCCGCTGTACTTCAACAGCTAGTAACTTATCTCAGATTTAAACTGCAGATCCAAACGTGGCAGAATGTGATCTCTGTCAGCGGTACCAGCAGAAATTTTCAATTCAGGTGGCCCTGAGGAGCCAGTTATGTTTGAGGGGGGGCCCTGGGGAGCCAGTTATATTTATGATGGGGATGGGCTACACGTGACTCTGTGGTTCCACTTATAAAATAAAACAATCCATATTTCATTTTTATTATTTCGATTGGGGCGGGTTATGGGGGGAGCAGTGTGGTGGGTAGCAAGGTCGCCTCACACCTCTGAGACCACGGTTCGAGTCTCCGCCCGGACACCGTGTCGGTGGGGTTCGCATGATCCTGGGTTGTCACCGTGGGCTTTTTCTCCGGACACTTTAGTTTTCCCTCGCCACCACAGTCCAAAAACATGCCGAGGTTAATTGGAATTGTCGGATTGTCTGTAGGCGTGAAAGTGTGAGTGAAAGGTGTGTGAGTGTGCCCAGTGCTGGGGTGGTGCCCCATCCTGGTTTGTTCCCTGCCTTGCACCCATACCCTCAAAGACCCCCTGTGACCCTGAATAGGAGAAGCATGCACAGAAAATATATTAAATAAATTGTATATATTTAAACTTATATTTCACTGAACAGTTATGAATTACAGCAAGCTACTTCTAGGCTGTTTTATGCTCTAAATGTGTTGTCACAGAAGCCAGTGTTATGAGCTTACAGGTTTTCACAAGAGCACAATGTTCTTTTTTAATTGTCCCCAGTGCCCTAAGTGATTCCTCGCTTAATCCGTCTGGCCAGTAGGTCATTTATAATCCAGAGTGTTTGTTAATTGCTTCGGGACAGGCTGACAGGAAGGTCAGTAAGCGAGACCGCAGGACAATGGAACAGAGAATGCTCTACCTCAGACCCTCCAAAGACTTGTGTTGTGGAGGAACTGAAATGATTGTCAGTTTTCTTTGTAGCGGGGCCCCAAATAAAGCTTGGCCTAGGGCCCCAGATAAGGCTTGGCCTAGGGCCCCAGATAAGGCTTGGCCTAGGCCCCAGATAAGGCTTGGCCGAGGGCCCCAGATAAGGCTTGGCCTAGGGCCCCAGATAAAGCTTGGCCTAGGGCCCCAGATAAGGCTTGGCCTAGGGCCCCAGATAAAGCTTGGCCTAGGGCCCCAGATAAGGCTTGGCCTAGGGCCCCAGATAAAGCTTGGCCTAGGGCCCCTGAAATTGCTGTGCCTAAAAGCGGCAGCTCAGATTGTTACTATTGGGGATACAGACTTTTTTCATCCACGGGTTAAATTCCAAACTGGTACAACCTAATACTTTACTAATATTTGTTTCTTATTTTATTTATTTATTTATTTTGCTGATTTCCATTGTCAGTGCAAAGCAAAAAAAGCACCTGACAGTACCGACATCCAGCAACCGTCAGCACGGTTACCGGTGTCCGAAAGACAGCTCCGCCATTCCAGCGACGTTCCAGGCTGAGCGGCTGCTGATGTGCCGGTATTTTCCGTTACATCATCTCAAGCAAAAACGTCAATCTGAAAGTTACAACCCGGCGGCTCATAGGATGTATGAAATACCAACCCGTACCTTGAGTATTAACGTCCACTGGCAGGGTCACGGTTGGCTACATATTTGACAATCGAAAATACACCTTTGATTTATATCTTTCAGTCATGTTATACAGTCATTAATCAATGTAATGTGTATGTAGTCTGATAATTCAACACTCTGAAGACCACAGAGAAAAAATATTGTCGACCTGTATTGTATGAAACAACACATTTTTGCCCTAGATTTCCATCTATCCAGCATTGCAAAATACCCACCCTGTTCCTACACCAGTCCTGGTATGTCATTGTATTTTACTAAAATTAAATAGTTATTAAAAGGAGAGTCTGTGTGAGGTGCATCATTAGGGGCTATCTGTTAACGCTTTTAAAATTAATTCATTTCAAAAGCTTAATTTATTTAACAAAAACAAAGCATTTTTTGAAGCAGATCTATAGTTGGCATGGATTACAGCTGCATCATGCATGAATACATCTGGCATCACAAACTACTGGTGTAGTCAAGACTGAGGTGATCTGGAGGTGATTTGGGTACTGAGCAAAGTGTATGAGGGTGGGGGGGTGTTCTCTAGGTGTGCTGCCTGGTCGTTGTGGGTCACTCGCTGTCAGGAGGGCTGGATATCGGGAGAAGATCGGATCTCCCCAAGCAGTGACACCCACTGATGCTGACGCTGCCCCCTACTGGCCCCCGCGCTGCAACACGCACTGGAGTCTCAGACGCTGGGGTGGATCGGATGTCAGTGCATGTGCTCAGCAAACTCCCCTGAGATAATAAGCAATTGAACCACGGTTACGCAGCTTTGGGGAAACACAACGATGGGAGATGACCTTATTTCATGAACTCCAGTGATTTAAACCAGAGCAATTACAGCTGTGCTCACCTCCCTGGCTGCATACCGCCCTACGAGCGCCCTGATCAGGACACGGGTCCACAATGTCCTCCATTATGCTTCTTTTTTTTTTCCTTCCACCAGCACATCCCAAGCCAAAAATTCACTAATGCATCAAAGAGCAACGTGGTCTATTCTCTCTGCACTGGGAAGGATCAGGGGCAGGTAATTCACAGCCAGAAAAAATGTGGGAAAGAGAGGAGAGGAAGTGAATGGACCAACATGAACAGAAGACGAGCCGAAAGCCCTCCAAAGAAATTAAGCACGTCTTTAAAGACATCCCACTCTCTCGCGGCACGCCATCTGTGCCACGGCAGTGCCGAGGACGCCGCTCTACCCAAATGTGAGATTATCGTTTCATTTCCTGCCGCCTTCTGCGAGTCTCGGCTTTTTAAGGCGGTATGGGGACCCCAGACCCTCTGTCGTTCCTCCTCGGAACCGGACGTTCACAGACAGCACACTGCCGCGGCCATGAGTCACACAAACGGGCGTATACATATATCATATATAACTATAATGAAGACTAAAAGACATATTTTTTCAATTTATTAGTAATGTATCATAAAAAATGCATTATTTTCAGCAGCATTAAAGAACCCTGACTATTCAGGATCGAGTTTTTCGAAGACATTGTTTAGCTAAGATATACGTTACAGTAATTAGGTAAAATTCCTTCCAGAAGCTTCTGGAAGTTTGAAAAGCAGTAATTGCGTCAAGCGGCTGCAAGTCCTAAAAAGAAGCGTCGCTGGAAAATGAAATGCTGCGGGTTTTACGCGTGAATAATACCTCCAGAGGCTGAACTACGGCATGTCATTATCGTCCATTGACAAGACCTGTAAAATCTGGGAAAAACACAGAAGCCATTTTCTTGTGGGGTGTAAGAGTCTGCTGCGCTTCAGATTTTCATTGCCTTTCTCTATTTTCCTCCCAGATGAACAGTTCCATTGAACCTAGAAGTGAGTTAATCAAAATAACAGCGCAAGTTCAGCAATTTGGCAACATACCGTGGATATTCTGCACATTGCTCACTTTTACAAAACAATATAAATTTTTTATATGTTGGTACATGTGAAATAGACATGGAAAAGAAGGCACTTTCCAGTGACTGAAAACAACGGCGTCCCGATAAAGAGGGAAGTGTGTGGAGGAGAAAAACCTCTTTCTGTACTGATTACACGAGATCCTGTTTTTCCATAAGTTGGTCAGTGTTAATGAGGTTCCTGCTGCTTCTCTGAAATTGTGCAACGAAGCAAAAGAGACAGGTTTTTATTTGGCGCTGGGCTTTCAACTTGAGTTCCGCGGCGCAAGGAAACGTACACATTGGTAGGACCTGCTCTTTTTCGCGTGACTTGACCTGCTAAGTACAAGAGCTAACAGGCTTATTCATTATTTCCAACCCAAAATATTGCCGCACTGTGGGTGCGCACTGCGTTTCTGTATTTTGAAGGGTGACTGCAGTAATTGTGTTAAGAAACCAATCAGATGATTTTGGAAAGACTGGGGAAAAACTGACATAGATATCTGCTTAATAAATATTCACAGCCATATACTCGCTACATCTGCTAGTTTTTTTTAGGTAACCTACTTCTGGAAAGCAACATAAGTCTGATGTTCTAGGAGTATCCATCTGAAAAGAACGCTTACATGACTGTGACACTGCACTGCTTGATCGAAATACTGGACGTCCTGTTCTGCATCCCCTGTACCCCTCACACAGATAAAAAATATCATTTGTGCAAATAATAGGGGTTAAATTTGGAAATAAACGGTTTCCTGAGATTCCAAAGAAAAGATTTTATTCCTCATGGAAAAGAAAAGCACCGTGGCCAGATAAAATGGCTCAGTTTCCATAAATAGGGTCCAGATAAAGCCTTGAATTGTAGGCACAGGTTTTGTTTATATGTCTGTTCATGCCAATGCCATTAATTCACTTGTGAACCAGACCCTATAGCAAATGAATGCAACCTTCCGCAAACACTGAACTACTTAAATAAAACTGCAGGAAAGTTCTGAAGGTTAATCTTAATTACAATATTAAAGCTACCTTCCCCTTCTGTAAATTTATTCAAGTTCCGTCATTATATCCTGCCCGAGTTTTATAATTAACAGATCTCGATATAAAACAGTGCCCCGATAAGGCGTCCTTGGCAGCGAAAATGGTAATCTTTCATCTCAAGAGGCTTCGCTCTTAGCAGAGCAACCCCAAACAGCTTGTCATTTCCAAGTAATACTTCTTAGGCATTCTGTTCGATTTATTTCCCCCTTTAGTGTGACTGCCCAGTAATCGCCTCCGCTGTCCCAACCCATATTTCCTGATGCTTGTCATGTTTCTGCTGGGCATTAGGAAGCATATTCGTATACAGAACCAGAGGACTGCTACTTTCTATTTGGCCAAAAGTGCTTCTTTTTAAAAGCTGGAGTTTCGTGAGAAGGTCCCCCGGGGGATTTTTCAGAGGAGACACAAATCACAGCACTTCTTAGGTGTGGCTTAGAAAGCCGCCTCGGTGCTTGACGGCGGACTGATCAAAGTCTGGATGAAGGATGTCTCAAACGAGGAACCTTAAGAGTTCAAATACGGATCTTCGCCACGCTCCAGCACCCGGGGAGAAAGTAGATTTTACATGGTTTATACCTGAAGTCTGACCACAATTTAGAGCCATAAGTCACCGTTAACTATTGATAGAGTGTGTAAATAATCGTTACTCTGTCTTTGACCTGGAGAATAAAGTGTTATTTAGATGCTGTCTCTTCACTTCAGAACTCTTACCCCGAACGCCGTTCTATATAGAGTTGGTGAGAAATCACACGCCTACATTTGAATTGTAGCTGTTGGGGAATGAGAGGGACATTAAAACAAACTTAGCTGCAATACACTTCTGCTTACAGACCACCGTTCCTACAGTTCAGGCTGTAGCGACGTGTTCTGCAACACCTTTAATAACCTAGTCTGAGGCTTACAGACCACCGTTCCCACAGTTCAGACTGTACCGACGTGTTCTGCGACACCTTCAGTAACCTAGTCTGAGGCTTACAGACCACCGTTGCCACAGTTCAGACTGTACCGACGTGTTCTGAGACACCTTCAATAAACTAGTCTGAGGCTTACAGACCACCGTTGCCACAGTTCAGACTGTACTGACGTGTTCTGCGACACCTTCAATAAACTAGTCTGAGGCATACAGACCACCGTTCCTACAGTTCAGGCTGTAGCGACGTGTTCTGCGACACCTTCAATAAGCTAGTCTGAGGCTTACAGACCACCGTTTCCACAGTTCAGGCTGTAGCGACGTGTTCTGCGACACCTTCAATAAGCTAGTCTGAGGCTTACAGACCACCGTTCCCACAGTTCAGACTGTACCGACGTGTTCTGCGACACCTTCAATAAACTAGTCTGAGGCTTACAGACCACCGTTCCCACAGTTCAGACTGTACCGACGTGTTCTGCGACACCTTCAATAAACTAGTCTGAGGCTTACAGACCACCGTTCCCACAGTTCAGACTGTAGCGACGTGTTCTGTGACACCTTCAATAAACTAGTCTGAGGCTTACAGACCACCGTTCCCACAGTTCAGACTGTAGCGACGTGTTCTGTGAC
>JAABNX020000057.1:3182647-3193315 GCA_015163995.2 Mormyrus lacerda
ACCTTCAATAAACTAGTCTGAGGCCTGTCACGTGCCGGGAGGCACCATAAGATTGAAGGAGTACTTAACATTAACCAAGGAGTCCGGTAATAAATCACTGAATCAGAAGGACTTTGAGACAAAGGTTTAAGCAAGATGCCCCTTGATGGTAACCAACAGATTTATTCTGGAACTTGTGATGCATTGATCTTGACGCTGGAACATATTATAGAGTATAATATAAAACATCAAATGCAGAGATTTAATTTTCTCTATATATCAGGGTATGGAGTCCATATGTAAACAGAGGCCAGTTTATCATGGGGAGACTATAACTCAAGGCAGCCTGATATTAAGGGTCTAACCCGCACGACGAAAGCATGGCTTTGAGGCAAGGAGACAGAGTAAGCTTCAATATCCTCAAGGAAGTTTGAACTGAGATGTGTGGGCTTGTGGGGAGGGTATTGCTCCGAGGAGCCACACACCCCCGTGAGGAACATGCCTTGAAAAGCAAAGTGTGAACATCGGCGGATCAGTCGACAACTGGGCCAAAAAGAGAGCAGCAGCACTAGGAGCATCGGTCACGTGTTAGCGTGCCGCCCGGTGCGTACGTCACGCTCAGCCGGTCTCTCAGAAATGACTGAGGAATGTGCCGCGACACACGTGCACTTTCGTGAGAGTGACGCCTCTAGGAAGCGTGCGATCGCACACGCGAAAGCGCTGACGTAACACAGCGAGCTGATGCTATTCAGGCGGCGGCTGGCTAATGACTTTTGCTGGCCCTCTGGGCTCCGGTGACTCGTCACCGGCTGTGACGCTGAGGTCACTCTGCGAGCTCCGTTCACATTAAGCTGCCATGGAAAGTAGAAAGGAGCGGAGCGGCCTCATTTTTGGAAACGAATTAGGACAATCTGTGCACACAGAGCGTTAGCGACAGCCGCTAGCTCATTATAAACTGATTACGCAGCTAGTTTGGACGGGAACTAAAGACCAAAATAATGATGATCCCACAACACATCCTCAATAAAATGCCCGGCCCTTTTGTGCGACTGGGGGCCAATTTCCTCCTTGGCTGTCAGAGAAAAGAAAACGCTGCAATGCAGAAAAGTACAATCAAACTAAAAATGACATCATAACAAGAGCACATAAGTAAGGTTAGACCCAAAAAAAAAGTATCGCCGACATAAGTGAATTTATTAATAAACAAAATAATTTGATCTTCCGGAAGCGTGCTCGAAATCAAAGGTCTTACTTATGCCTCGTAGGTCTAAAAACGCGCTCAAGTAATGAAGTCAGCCGCTGACTTGATTAATTATATTTTAACAGGTACATGATTAAGCAGCAACTTTAATGAAGTCTTCCCCACTCTGGGCCGCAAATTGAGTCTCATTTTTACACAGAGATAGTGAGGAAGAAGGTGCTAATCTACAATTTTAATGAGAACCAAACTGTATGTATGTTTCTTGAGGAAAAGGAGGTAGGGATGGCTCACACTCTGACAGGAAAATGCCGTCGATGTAAATGAGGACGGATCCTGCTCCGATAGCTGACATCTTTAACAATTTAACATTGCTATCCATAACCCTCAAGAATAAAAGGCCTTTTTTCTGTTCCCCCCCCCCCGCTCTTTCTTTCATTCAATCAGCCCCTTTATTGATCCCCTTTGAAATAAATTCAACCTTAAGACAGTATGATTATTCGCTGCTTCTCTCAGATACTTGCAGTATAAAGGAAGCTTATGAGTCCTATTGAGGAGCTGAAGGAGTCGCCCCGGACATGAGCAGACTGCACATGAAGCGTTCGGGGCGGGGATGAACGGGCGCCGAGGGCGGAGCACGAGAGCCCGGGACCACATGTTTCACGTGATGCTCTTCTCGCCATGGAAACCGGATCCATCCTCACCCAAGGAAGAGCCAATACTTAACCTCTGGGCTTTTACATTTGACTATTTTGGACCGCGGCGTCTTAAAGACACTACTGTCACGACTTTTACTCAAAATATACCGAATATAAATTTAATTTAAGAAACTGTAGCTTGAAGACTAATTTATATTCCTAAAACTTTAAATCCAAAAATTACTATTTGGTATCTTTGCAGGTTTACAGAGCCTGCAGGGGAACACATTTGCTTCAATTATTACTGTCAAATAAAATAAAATAAAGCTGAAAGTCAGGAAAACAAAACAATAACAGCAAAAAGGCATTTTTTTTTTGCATATCACATTTTCACCTCAGTCTTGTCACACAGCTGGCTGTCATACTAGTTTTTAAATGCCACATTCCCACAGCCCGCTCACTGAAAACTGGAAGTCAGGAATGCATCCTTATATAACCAAATTGAGAGATAATTCTGACTCTGCAGAGTGACGGCAGCAATCATGTGTCGTTTTCACTGGAACCCTGACCAAAGTGAAATCACTCCTCCTTACAGAGAGGAATAAGTGAAGTCTGTGTGAGTGTGTGTGTGTGTGTGAGGGGGGGGGAGGCTATACAATCGCATATTCAGCAGAATTTACAAAGTTTCCATCCGGAAATCTGTTCCTGCAATATTCCAAAGTGTGGCTTCCAGAACTGGCACAAAGCCAATGTTTGCCTTTGGGCGTTTGACGAGCTGCAGCGATCATGATGGAAGGGCGTCGCGGTACTGAATACACACGGCCGCCAGCTTTCCTGGTCTACGCCGTCCGGGCGTGTGCCGACGACTTCCGCGCGGGGGGGACAGCGTAGGTACCGGAACACGGCAAACGGGTGCGGCCGGCGAATCTGTGAGCTAGCTGTTTGTAGTTCTGAGCCCTCTGATCTGCGTGACTGCGGCAGTTCATGATGGGAGCTGTCTGTGGTCCTGAACCCAATGTGCCGCACAAGGCCTTTTTGGCTCAAACCATCGAGAAAATGCGTTGCCACATCTGTCAAACTGGACTTTGTTCGGGTTCAAAACTGGAAGCTTAAATAAATAAGTAAACAGATGTTGTATACTTCATTGTGACACTGCGGAAGATGATGGATGGATAGATGGACGGATGCAAGGATGGATGTTAGCATACTTGCTAATATAACTTGTTAATCTCATCACCCATTCAAACACCGTCCAGTACAGGTTGCTGGAGGCAGACACCGCCAGGCAGGGAAGACCCTGGTTATCGGAAATTAAGAAACATCATATGATCTAATCTTGTGTTTTTTAGACTGCAGAACGAAACACAAGAGGTGAGAAAACACAAACTCACAACCCCAGCTATGGCAGTACTAATATATAGCAATACTAATATTTAATAGTACAGTTCATCTTAATTGCAACACATACATCATCATCAGCTATGCACCAATCTCGGCTAGACATTGTTTAAATTGTAACACAAAGATTTGTCACTATTGTTCCTGTTAATACTGTTATACATCATTCTACAGTATCCTAATGTGTTAATGTATTCTTTTTCTTCATGAGTTCATTTAAAAGGTACTTTGTAAATTATTTAAAAACAAATTCCCTGCAAATGGTTCTTACAAGTAATGAACAAGGGTGTAATCAGAACCCTCCCCCCGGAAGTGTACCTAAATTCAGCAAATGTTATAAATGGGCAGGAGTTTTATCTAGTCCATAAAAAAGCCAATTGCAATGCTGTTACTATATACAACTACTTCATATTATTCTCAATTATGTCCGTGGGAAGAAGCTCTCCATTGTACAACGCAATGGAAGTTCTCTGATGATTAATGGAGGAGGTTTAGTGACAATTATGCTAATGTACAACCGTGTAAACAAGTCACATAACAAATCATTTACATTAGCAGTAGGGGGCATATAAATTATTTTAATGCTGGAGAATTCCTACACAAAGCAATTTGAAAAAGAAAACTCTGGAGCGATAGTTTCCTTTAACAGTCGAAACTCCTGTTGACCTACTTTATTTATTACTTGATTTATTTTTACGCATTTTTTCCACCCAAAACTGGAAAATCGGGAACAGATTTGTGTTTCAAAGACTCTAAGACAACCATACAGGTCGTACCAAATATATGAACATAGCTACACCTGAAAGCGTAAGGCTGTCCGTTACATAAGGGGCCGGGACATCTCAGAGCCCGACGCCGCACTGGTCATGGGACGAGAGTATTTCCATGTCGCACGACCTGCTGACAAAAAACCTTCTCGCTCTCCGGCTGTTCGGCATGTAGGTGGGCGTCGGGTCAAGTCCCTGTTACTCCTGGAGGACGAAGCTGTGCATTTGATTGACAGGTTCTGCCTGGTTTGCTTACCCACGTCACATAAAAGGGGAGGGGGGCGCGGTGGCGGTGCTTATGTTTGCCTCACTGCAGGCGCTCAGTGTTAGGATGAAGTGTCAAGCTGTTAACTGAGCTTCTGGCAGCTTCACGCCTCCAGGCTTAGACCCTGTGACTGCAATTCTAGTGACCATTAGCATTTAGCATTCGCTAACCGCATGACGCTAGCGGTTAAATTATTTACCCGTGCAAAGCCTGTCTGCCCCTCACACCACTTCCCACGAATCGGTGGAACAGCGCCGCTTTTTTTCTCGGAAATCTATGAACGTCTATCTATATTCTGTACATATTTATTTGCTATTGCTGCTTCTTGTGCAATATGTATGCGACCATATATATATATGTATGTATGTATATATAAATAATCTGTATGGCTGTCGTAGAACATATACAAACAGACGTATATATTATGTATTCCAAATATTTCATTGTTTCTATGCATTTTCAGAGGTGTGAACGTTGAGCGTATGCGTTTTCTCATTTAATAGATTTTTTTAAATTACCTAGTCGCCGTTACATGCTGGACTAGCGAAATTACATTTTGACGTAACCGTGTGGTACAGAAATGTTCGTGCACGTGTCCTTATAAGGTGAGACGGCAAAAAAAAAAACCTAGACTGAACCCAGAATGGATTAGTCTTGCCCTGCAGAGTAAGAGATGCAAGCGCTATTTGCCACAGATAACTGCCAAACGAAGAATCCGAGGGTGTCTCCTCCTACTCCTTCTCCAGACGCTCAATGCTAATCTGGACACACCTTGGCATTTAGATGCGTGGGCCAGTGTTTCCCAATCCTGTCCTCGGGGACCCACAGACAGTCCACGTTTTTCCTCCCTCCTAACTCCCTACCAAAAATGTGGACTGTCTGGCAGGGAGCAAAAACGGGATCTGTGGTCCCCAAGGACTGAGTTGGGAAACAGAACCTGAGATGTTAATTTGAAGCAAGGAGTGTAAAAAGAACATAAATTCACAAAGAGTCTTTCAAGGAATCAGTCAAAGTTGTGTGGAGCCTGAAAAATAGTGACATGCTTTAAGAGAGGGTTGCCATACCCTGTCCTTTCTATCCTCTCACTGTCTGGCAACCAAACACTTATTAGCAGACATCTTAAGGGGCAGCAGCTGCACAGGTTTCATATCTGCA
The DNA here is from genome assembly GCA_015163995.2 of Mormyrus lacerda. Lineage (NCBI taxonomy): Eukaryota > Metazoa > Chordata > Actinopteri > Osteoglossiformes > Mormyridae > Mormyrus > Mormyrus lacerda. The sequence continues at coordinate 3,188,048 of JAABNX020000057.1, forward strand.
CTGTGGTCACTCATTATCCCCCAATGGATTCCCAGCACTTCACAGGTTTTATGTCCGGCCAGAGTATTGCATTCCTCTGGTCCTTATAAGGTAATGTGAAAGGCATCATGGGATACTAGCAGGTCTCAAAGATGTATTCAAAAGCCCTACTCTCTGTTGTCAATAAACAGAGGTGGATAGTTTGGGTCCAGAAAGTAAAAATCCAAAGCAAGATTTCGTTCCAACCAACCAGTTGAGTTCTCTGTGATGACCAGTGTTATTAAAATCATGAACCAGGTGTGAAGACTGCGCCCAATTAGAATCAGTAATTAATTATTAAACTACCTGGGAAAACTGAAAACATGGCCTGGATTTGGAATCGAGATCCGGATTTGAAGAGCCTTGTCTGTGACTGTGAATCTTTATACTCAACTGGCTGGTTGAAACAAAATCTTGGTCTGGATCTTCTGCAGCTAAATTAGCCACCTCCTCCAGTAAAGATATTTAGGTTTCTTGCACTGCAGATTCCGAAGTACAACATTGTGCAAACACAATACTGTTATTTCTTTGATAATTCAGTAGTTAGAAATCAAAGGAACTGGTACCAGAATTGAAGCAGCACCCTCCGTCTCACCTCCCACACTGCTCTGCTGCAAACTTCAGTAATTCATGCGTGCTGTTAAAGAGCGTTCATTAAAAAAAACTCAGTATGGCCTGGTGTGGAGAACGGAGAAGCGCACGGGAGCGAGTGTGTCCTGGCCACTGCTTCTCAGAAAAATTCTGCTGATTGGCCGAGTGCACATCAACTGGCGCGATCCTGAGCAACACGCGGCAATTCCACTGCTATCCAGTCCCAGGAGCCTGTATGTGGCTCCTACCTGCGGCAACGAGTGATACCCGAATGCCACAGCAGGGGGCGCCAGAAAAGTGCGAGCGGGTATGGCAGGGTGGCCAAAGGCATGCGATGACCTCACACCCCCACGGCGCGGGGCACTGGCAGACACACGCTCCGCTATACCTGCTCGGGTGGGGTGCTGTCGCTTGGCTTCATACACGGCGAGCTGTGAAGGTCCTGTACAGTAATTAGAATCCAGACGCCAGACCTAATTAAGTTATATGTCTCTGATTCGGTTACACAATGCAGTCGGGGAGGCTGGGATTAGCAAATGATGGTCCCTGAACGAATCCAGGCCGTGCCGTATTGAACGAGATGAATAAATAACAGGCCTAGATGCACAACTGATTTATTGAATCTTTTTTTTTTTTTTTTTAATAGTTTTTATTTATTTACTTAGCTATTTTTAGAAGTAGTTTGGAGTCTCCAAACACCAAAAATGCCCTGTCTGACCTTTTAATTTGAATGTTCACATTTCACAGCCTCGCATTATGAAATCAATATAAATATTGTTAGTGTTTTTAAAAATGTTTTCACGCCTGTTTTCAGTGCCGGTCAACCTATGACGCAACATAGGTGACCCCCCCTAGGGCGCCCTCTGCTGGAGGGGCACTGACATAGCAGACGGTCAGCGCCTAAATGCCACACCTCCCACCCACGTTGAGGAGCATGTACGGCTTGTCTAGGGATCCATGCGGGTCATGACCGGCACAGCCTGCTTGCAAAAGGCAGAGATAAAGGATCTGAGCCGACGTTCAGAGCGACAGCAGCCAATAAAGGGATGAGGGCACGTTAAAATGCAGTGCACACTATATATGGGGTAAAGACTCCACTACGATCACAGCGGCGTCGCTCCCGATCAGGCAGCCATTACATGTTTTATTTAACGCTTCTTCTCCAAATGCCAGCAGCTGGTCCAGCCTTCACTGGTGACCGATTCTAGACGTAACAGACATTAATCTACCTAATCTTTCATTTCAAGTCAAGGAGGTAAAATTTTAATACGCACAAATACTCAGACATGAATATATCCCTATATTACTGAAAGCAAATAATTCCTGTATCTGTAACACTGTTGACACTGTATCTAAACTAGCACACTGAGTACCAGCTCCTCCATTTTGTACTCATTTATAAACCAAGAAAAAAAACAATACGCAAAACGCATCACGTGACAAAGTTTAGAACTTTCCAGAAAGCACAGCGTTCTGCAGGAATGGGACTCAGATTAAAGCGTACTGCATTTTTTTTCTCATATCGCAGGAGCAGCTGAACAACAGCAAAATGGCTAAACCACTTAAGGTGCAAAACACACAGTTGAAATAACCTGCCCTTGTTTAACGCGCCGCTGAAATATTAATTATGGCTTGAACGACCCGTTGGGTCTATGTGAGACACAGCTGTGTGGGGGTCCAGTCCCCTCTGAACACTTGTTCTTGTCTAATTAATTCCAGTCATCAATTGCATTTCAGTTAGCAGCGCTGAACCATGCATATTCAGTCAGCCGAGCTGTATATATTCAGTGTGAGAAGCCAAAACATATTTTTGCATTAGTATATATGCAAATGCCAGTTAAAACGAAGACAAATAAAGCACCCGTGCATTTGCTCCGAGCCATTAAATACGGAGAAAACATAAAGAATGTGCATGTTTGTGTACAGGAATGCACATCACGTTAATTTAACGCAAGGTTTCCAGGGACACGCGTATACAAAGCATTTCGGAGGCATGGCTCAAACTTGGATAGTGGCCAAGGAGCAAAATCACAATCAGAGGCGGCACGAGTGGCGAGCAGAAGCGGTGCCCCGGCATGTCTCCGGAGCTTCCGGGAAGCGGGAGCGAGAGGGAGGCAGCAGACGGACTGCCAGCGGGTCTATGGGCGGGACAGAGGGTCCGGCAAGTAGGCGACCGTCAGCGGAAACGAAACGACGCGATGCCCAAAAAAGACGCGCATAAAAGGAGCCTTTCGAAGTTCCGTGTAATTATTTCTTTTTAAGAGATCCCGTCCACTAACGGTGTCGGGAAACCGCCAGCACCCCTCGCAGGTTTTCATAAATGACTGACGTGTAATTAACGCCCCCCTGAGAGCACCAACGGGGGTTGCGATCTCCGGAGCGCATCGATTACGGATAGTCACAGCTGTCTCATTAGACCGGAGAGGTCTCGGCCTTTTTTACCCGCCGCTGTTTTGTTTATTATTTATCGCTTATTTATTATTTTTCTCCGAGGGGCCCAGATTTGACCTTTCAGGTGCCCCCATGAAAGCGGAAGGCAACACACATCTACATCATGCACCTCAACAATATGGTACCGTTTTAAATCACAAGCGCACGACCAAAGTCGCCTGCTCTACTTTCATATCATAACCTATTTTAGTTTGTCTACAGCGGCGGAATCAAAGATAGAATTATATTATAATGTTCTAAAAATTCCACATGCAGGTGTGACTACATCTAGGAAGACAGGATGCAGGTACTTTTGTCGTTTCTAAGTGTGTCATCTTAGCTTTGCTAAAAACGCATTTACGATGTTAATCATGCAGCCAGCCTATCACCATGGCCAAGGGCTGGGTTTCAGCCGGAGGTGAATCAAGCATGAATGTCACTGTTGCAGATTCGGGGCAGACTTCATTCATCCCAGGGGGATATTCCTTGCAATTTCCTTTTTTTTTTTTTTTTTTTTTTTTTTTTTTTAACGTTAGCAATCTACTGCTACATTCAATGCTGGATAATTAACAGAGGAAATCCGATTTAGTCTGTTGTTTGCTGCAACATATTAAGTAGCGTCGTCCTGATCAACACCCAGCCCCCCCCCCCTCCCCGAACGAAAGAGGTGCTGACATCATAATGGAGCCATCCATCCATGTGGCGAGGCTCCATCGAACCCGTGCCTTTCAGACACACTGGCAGGCAGACAGAAGTCAAAGACAGGGAGATAAACACAACCCTGGATAAAAACGCATCGTGCGACTGTCAGGAAGCATGCCACAGACGCGCCTCACTCAAGGCAACACCGTACAGCTCTATCGGACATCCATCACGGCTGTTAGCGCATGTCCATCACAGCGAGCTGGAGAAACCCACACAAGTTATGGTCCCGCGTGGCGGATCAATCCTGACTTTCAGCGCTCCTCCGCAGGTAGGTAACCCCGACAGGCTGCTCACGTGGGAACCTCCTGCTGAGGAGCAATGGGCCAGGGGCTTGAAGACCGGCAGGACCGTCTATCCCCTTGCGCGGACCCGCAAGAAAAGAGGACCGTTGACTCAGACAGGTGGGCACGTGCCCCCTCAGCCACTCAGGGACGCTAAAGCAGAAGGTTCCGGCTCAATGCGATTAGCACACGGCCTGGCCCAAACCGGGCCTGTCGATCAGCGGAGCGGGGGTGACAGTGAAGCAGTGTTCCATGCCTACCTCTGACCCCAAATACATCTGGGACGATCCCCTCCGCGCATAGAGAAGAAAGGCTGCTCCATAACAAACACTCCTGTCCTCATGTTATGTCATCCAAATTTTTAATGACTTCTCGGCCTTTCATTCTTGGATCCCGAGAACGTCTATATGTTCTCCAGTTCTAAAGAGAAATGCGGGTTTTTTGGGACCCCTTCCACGGGTGATATCTGTCCTCAGAGTCGCACCTCAGTCTGGTGACTCCACAGGCTGCTCTCTAAACAAGAGCCGAAGAACATCGAGGAAATCTGTAAATGATTCATCACGTATTGCACGCCATTGCGTGTTTACAACTGTAACACCGGAGACAATATTTCAGTGGGTCACACTGAAAGAAAGAAATGATTCATCCTGAGAAATATACAATGCGGATGAGGCCTGTCGATACAAAGGAAAGGAAAACCGCTCACATAAACCGAAAGAAGCGGGAAAGAATGAGAGTGGGTTTGATAGTCCACGACGAGGCTTGAAGCTTGAACTTGTTCGGGATCCTCATCCATCACGACTCAACCGGGTGTCTCCACGGAAGGCGAACCGGTGTGTCGTTACAAAGGCCGTAACGTTATCGGCTAACAGCAAAGTGCACGTCACGCATGGTAGGCGGTATCTGTGGACTGTTCACCGGATATGATACTACGTTTAATTCTGCACATGCGTGCCATCACATAAATACCCTCATGCTGAGGCAGGCGAGCTCTCGGGAAGGGAGGGGGTACAACTGGAGAAGGAAATGCCAATTAATCCGTATAACCCCCCCTTAGCTCAATCAAAATTCCCACAGCCAACACCTACAGCTCCGAATGGTGTGGTTTTGATTTACGTGGTCGTGGTCTTAGATTCTGGACGTCAAACCCAAACCGTACAGCTGGGTTTCACGGCCACAGAATCCTTGCCACACGTGCATCTGCTCGCCATGCGTGTGCCCCTCTAACAGCCACACGCGTGTG
>JAABNX020000057.1:3207741-3218858 GCA_015163995.2 Mormyrus lacerda
TAGTTTATTTGGGTTTTTTGTAAACCCGTTTGTGATTAATTCGGGGTTTTCAGTGCAAGCCCCCCCCCCCCCCTCCCTCCAGGCCCGTAAGGAAATCACCCAACATCTCACACCACACAAAGTGGTGTGTTAGTGTGGTGTCACCTGCCCGAGCCAGCCTGGACCCAAATGTGCGAGATTTCATAACCAGCCCACAACAGCCGGCCGCCATGATTCACCAACCAAATCATAACTGTCTGATAAAGACATGTAGTTACACTCTCTAATGCATTACATGTTACAAGCATTTCCCAGGAAACTAGTAAACAAACGCAAAGACAGCCCAGGGCAAGAGAGTTAAATGCGTATTTCCCACCACCAATATGGGAAAATGTAAATATGCTAAGAAGTTTTTCTTACTTATTCATTTGGAGAAAAAAACATCTCCTTCAGTGAATACACAATTTGGGGGGTACTACATGAAAGCAGGGCGCTGTGTACGAATCAGAGAATATTTAACGCTCAGAATTCATAGTAATTGCGGGATGGATATTTACTGTGAACTTCTGCAATTAAATAATCGTTTTAGAATGACCGACAGACAGATAGATAGATAGATAGATAGATAGATAGATAGATAGATAGATAGATAGATAGGTTTTCCAGTGTCTGGGGGGAGGGGAGGTTTGCCACTGTGGCAATGCCCCCCAAAAAGGCTGCGCCTTATTAACACACGCCTGTCAGTCAGGAGGGTGCCACATCACTCAGCGGTCAATTCACCAAACGACACAAACGAATGCGCAGGACAACGCAAAAAAAAAAAAAATACGATTTACGCTGAGTTGAAATACTGGGTATTCATCTGAGTGTTTCCAACATCTCCATCTACGCAAGACCCAGACATTCACAAATACAAAAATCCTTACTCAACTTCCCTGCTCTCTGTTACTTAAGTATTTGTGTGTTTTCCCCCTGGGGTTTGTTGAAATAAAAAGAGAAAAATACGGAGGATAAATCAGACCAAAACAAAAAAGTACCTAAAAATAAACACAGTACATGTAATACGACCCATCACAGTAACTCAGTGAACGAGCAACATGTGAACTATTGAAAGCAGCATCCCTCAGTCAGACTTCTGCTGTGCTCTGGATGGAGCCTAATAGTTGCATCCAACTTCCCATTCACTTCAGAGCTGAGTGGGGGGGAAATCAATACATTTCCAGCTTGGATCTCGTTATACTGCCCGAACTCCCGATACAGTGATTTGATGCTCTGTTTCCAGCATTACATTGCAAGGAGGTCGGTTTCAAAGACACCTTGGAACTTTGTAGATAAATGTAGCACGCTATAATAACATTATTATGCGGAGATACTCTGAAGTTTTCCTAAACTTGAGAATATATCAATATACAGACGCAGTATTTGTCTTTTCGGCTGTCTATCGGTCGTAAGTTAACACAGACGAGGCGTGCGGGTGATTGATAGAAAAGATATTGAGTGAACAATGAGTGTAAAGTGCTCTGCAGCACAGAGTAGGGCTGCTTATGCTTTTTGGCCTCTCTAATGCTGTATGCCCTCTTTATTAAATAAAAAGAGAGAAAGGGAGACGGTAAGCTATATGCTACAACAGCCTGCGGAGCACTTCCCAAGCAAATATCGCAGCGCACATTTTAACGGAGGGTAAAGGGAGAAATGCATTAAAGCAGTAACGCGGTAATTCCAATTAATTGTTCCGATATAAATGAGTATTATGAGAATAAATGAGCCAGTGTCAACAGCACCGATTCATAGCACCAGAAATCACTTTTACTAGAAAAGCAAGTGCAACTCTTTCACCCAGTTAGAAATGCAAATGAACCGAGAAGAAAAGACGCACCAGATACACTAACGAATATAAAATGAATGGGTATTAAAACGGATTCTAAAATGTTACTTACTAAGGTGTCCAGATCACATATGTTAGGAAATCCAGAGGAATCTTATCTTTCTTCTCCCTAGTCAGAAACAACGATGCTTTCTTATTCCAGACAGAACCCCTCAACTGCAAGAGAAAAAAAATGCATGAGTCAAATCATTCCCCTTAAATATATGAAGATTTCCACAAAAGTACAATCAGACAGGAGAAAAAGACGGAAAAAAGACGCGCCCGCTGTAACGAGCGGCTGTAGTTTCTACCTGCGCTTTCAATCCCGCCGCCGTAGATGCGGAGAGTGAATCGGAGCGGTAACCGGGGCAAAGTGAGCTTCCCCTGCTGACAGAGCCGCTGTCAGGTCGCCCCTCACACTGCTGCTGACGCCGGGGAAGCGAGTGAGAGGAGATCGCGGAGGAGACGGGGGACGCTCCCGCACACTTGCACTTCCGGCAGCGGCCGCTGGAGGGCCGGCTGCTGGAGCGGGACCCCGGCTTGCGGAGCGTCCAGGGGGTGCCGTGAAAAAGGCGCTTTATTCAGATCGAGCGGGGTGGGAGTCGATCGGCTTATACACTGATATTTAACTAACCCTAACCCGAACGACGCTCCTATTTTCAACCAGGCCCGCACATCAGAGCGCATGTTAAGTGTGGTCACTTAAGGAATGTTGCTTTCTTCATAAGGTACCACCTACAGTACGTTTGCATTCATGTTTAATCAATAAATTTTTTAGTGAATATAAAACCAGCTGGGAATAAAAACGAGCAGTAAAAATTCATTAGCGGCATAACTATTCATTCTCTGTTAACCGATAACAAGACGAACAATGCCAAATACAAAATGCTTGTACTGTAAGCAAATGTAGGGCTGATATTTTTTTTTAAATGCAATCTTTATTAATATTATTTATTGGACTGTCACTAGTTATTGTTTCCAAGTCAGTTCATTAAGTAATCAGCTGTTTTGGGCATTTATGACAGTAAATATTTTTATTCTTTGCGCTGAAACCGAGATGGTTGTAGAATTTTACAGCATTTCCAAGAATGATGCAGCTGAACAACCAAAAGGAAATAGCCTACTATTGTGTCACTACGTGCTACATGCAAACCAACCTATAGCACATACCCTCCCAAATTTCTGAGTGAATATGAAGAAGAGACGGCGGGAGGGAAATAATAACGAGTTCTGTTGTGAGTTATTGGTTTTGGATTGGACACAGAGTACCGGCGGCTGCGGGCACAGCATGTAGTAAATCTGGCGCTTGGGGGTCCATGGCCTGCCAGTACTTTTGACTTACTTCTTCGTTTCCATACATGGTCGCCGCAAATAAATCTGATCAGGCGGTTTTAAATACCTGCGATTTAGTCGTTCGTTCCCATTAAATATTCTTGGCCGTAAATGTAGCGCATTGGGTCTCTGAAAAGATTGTATCAGGCGCAGCGAGGGGCTTTGTCTTTAATCTAGTCACAGGTAATGATACTGGAGAAAGTAACATTTCAGCTACTTTGTCTCATAAAATAACGATAGCTTACAAACGGGAGATCAGATGGCACCAACACAAACGTCATTTTAAAACGTGGAAATGAATAAATAAAACCAGAAAGTACTTATCTGTGTGTATTTAGGGATGGTGTGAGGGGTGTTCTGTGACATGGACTTGACCTGTCACTGGAGATCACATGCCCAGTGCTGGGGAAGTTACTAACAAAAGTAATCCATTAAAGAGAGAGGTAGAAAGGTCCAGAAAGCACAAATCCAGACCAAGGTTTTGTTCCAGCCAACCAGCTGAGTACTCTATGACTGTGACTCTTTATGCTCAATTGGTCGGATGAAACCAAACCTTGGTCTGGATTTGTACTTTCTGGATCTGAACTTTCCACTTCTGTCTTTAATGTATTACTTTTGTGAGTGACTTCCCCAACACTGCCGGTGCCTGGCGAGACCCTCCTCTACCTTACCTGAGTAGCCACCTGACTGAGGACTGGAGGCCATATTATAGGAGTCAGGGTTGTCGTAAAGGGGGTGAAAGTGAAGATGACTTCAAGGGCCCCTGAGTGACAGGGGCCCTTAAATATTTGGAAAATAATTTGATTGGTCTGGGTTGGGGGGGGGGCAATGTGATAAGCTTTCATGGGGCCTAAAATCTCTAGCAACCCCCCCCGCCCCTAATATAAGAGGGTCTGTCAGCTCTGGTTGGGCTTTCACACAGATTCTCACATAGGCTCCCCTGACATGGCTACATCCGTGCTGATAATAATGTTCACTTCGCCGGCGGGGGGGGCGGCGTCGGGTGCAGTGGTGGGAATTAAGCTGTGGCTGAAGCGTTACATTGGGGAATATGTAGCCATTAAAAACGACATGATCGCTCATTGAACAAGCACATGAGAGCACCCAGACTCACCCCCGATTTACACGACGCGCGATTCTACCGCTAATTATGAGCGCTCCCTGGGTGAAAGTCAATAAAATAAATGAATGCCATTGAAGCATCCCGGTACACGTGTAATTAGATTTAGTCATACCTGCAGAATAGGTGCCCGGTACTCCCTGACCCAGTACCGGATGAGTCGTCAGAACCTGGATGAGCGAATAGGTCCACAGCATCTATTTGGCGTGGCCAGTATTCTGGGCTTAGTTCCCGTCCCCGGCCGCATGTGTGCGGTTTGCCGGATCATGACGATGTCGTCCCATGGCCCAGAAATATGGGTTTAGGTCATTGTGAATGCCCGCACTCGCTGCGCTCTGCCTGACGCTCTGGCATTCCCCTCCACAGCCTCCCCTGCTTCATGCCCGCTGGGTGTCGGTGACCCTGGGATGGAAACAGTCATATCAGCAGGACGAGGTCGATCAGAAACGTTACTCCCTCCATTGTGAAATCTCAGATTTGTTTACTCGTTATAGGTTCTGTAATCGAATAATTTTAGAAATGCAGATGGAGTCACTTTCCTCTTCTTTGACATGTGGAAGTTGTTCGCTATACGCATTTCTTCCTTTATCAGTAACTAGTTTTGTAATCACTAGTGAACTGTCGGATTTTAAAAGTCCAGCCCTTGCCCAGCGCTCTTGTGATACGTCCATCTTCCATAGGTGCTTATCTAGGAAAGGGTAACAGAGTGTCTGGAACGTGTCTCAGGAACGAGGGCATGGGGGAGGCGATACCCCAGGCGGGATGGCAGTTTATCGAAGGACTCACAAATTTCCCGATGCCAGTTTGATTAATCGTATGTTTTTGACTTGGTGGCGACACCAGGAAGCTTTTACAATATATACATGCAGGCACAAGAAATACAGAGCAGGGCTCAGTTTTGAACCCCCACCCTGAAGGAGTGACAATGGCGCCCCCCACTGGTCCACCATGCCATCCTTCATTGCAATCCATGATCACATAAATGTTTCATAATGCACAAGATCAAAAATATAATTGCAATGACGTGGAGAAGTGGGCACAGGCGGCAGAGTGACTTCTTAAGGCATTAAATACTTCATTTTAAAGCACAAGCCCAAATAACACAGGACACAGTGGAAACTGAAAATAAAAACTGTTGTACTGTTATAATCTATATTTGGCATCAAATGGTAGAAATAATTATTTTGATTTACTACAGTATTACACCCGTTTTGTCTTTTTGGGCCTGTTGTATGTTATTGTCTTAATATACAACTTGTTATAACTTCATGATGACAAATGGCTCTCCTGTCCACAGGGTGCTCATATACTTTAGCTTTTCAAGGTGCATCATTCTCCTTAACAGGTGGCACTACATATTTTCTGGAAGGGGCTGCTTGTTTTTGACACACCCCATTTAACCGACACGCTGTTTCCAGTATATTGCCCTTGTAAGTGCAGCCCGCCCCCCACCGGTCACTCACCTGCTGCAATCAATTAAACCGCGCAGCTTGTAAATATATTGTGGCCTGTAGGTACAACAATAGCCTCACGGTGAGATGTCCCAGCATTCTGACGTTTGCATGTGTGTTTGTCTGTGAGGGGTATATACAGGGGCGGGGCCACAAGGGGCACTGGCCCCAGCTGAAAGCTGATTGGCTCCCGGAGTGTCCCTTCTCCTGTCACTCACTCATTCAAAATATATCATTGGCTAATGATGAGATTGACCTGTATGCATGAATAATTGCCCCTCATATGTCCTTCACCCTAAAAAAAAAAATCCTCAATTTGCCGATGTAATCAGTGTGTTCATGTGGTGGACTCAGGATGGCCAATAGGATCGTCTGAGATACAAATATGATGTTTACTTTGGTATGGGAGTAGAGGTTAGTTTTGCAAACAAAATACAATATTGGCAAAAGGGGAGATGCATAAAAAACAGGGTGGACATTTGGTGTAGGACAGAGTTACTGTGGACGTGGGATCATGCATGAGGTCACGGCGCGTTTTCTGGGCCAGGAGAAGAACAGCATCGAATCTTATATCACGCATAATAGGCCACCTGACCCTCCTCTGCGTTCCCAACACCGACACATATCCATCGGAAAAGTACGTCTGCAGTACGTCGAGATTATAACCATTTATGATCATCTCTTCAGTTTTATAAGGGTAGTTCATATACATGCCTAAAACCCCAGTCTTATGAGACGGTTAATGGCTGTAGTGCCACTGGAATATCAAATAACTGAGGGGAAGGTTGCACAGCTAGTAACAGTGATATTAATTACCTGTCAAATTAATTTCTCAAGTGAAAATACTGTACCATATGGTTTTCTAGTCTTCATTTAACTTCTCTGCCTATTCGCGCTCGGCGTAATGAAAACCATCGCTTCACAAAGACGGATAATACACCAACTGCTTTCATGAGATTACTTTAATTAGTCCGGTTTACATCTGTATTTATCAGACTGACAGGAATGCCCTGATGCTGAACATTTCCACAACAGCAGGCCGATAAGAGATTAGCATTAGCGTGTTTCTCCGACATCATACACGAAGACCTTAGTACTCGACACACTGTGCGCACGCTAACTTGCTAAAAATTACGAATGGTTAGCCAGTGTTTTGATCGGCGCCACAGCTGTGAGACACAAGTGAGATTAGACCAAAACGATGGAGGACTCTAGCTCAAAATCAGCAAGTGGTTAAACACTAGAACGCTTGCTTTGCGTTTGCTTTGCTGTACGTTATACGCAGGGCAACGTTTGACGAATGTTGCCTGGCGATTGCCAACCAGGTGTGACAAAGGGCAGCTCATCTGGATCTGAATAGTCGTGAAAAGGTGCCCACTGCCAATCGCAATTTCAAATGCACATCCGTTGCTGAGTAACAATCGGAAAATGCCTGAACAGCATTGGTCAGCAACACTGCCTGACAATATTGCCCAAAATGTCGCCCCCATGTACTGTAATGTCAGCCTAGGAGTAAAACTGTATCTGACACTTTCAGGGTTGCCAACTTTGGTCAGCTGGCTGGAGTGAGATTTTCAATTTGAAACTGTGCTGCACACTCATTCAGATGTATGTAACAGTTTTATTACAATGTAAATAGTCTGTAGGACTTGAAAACTACCTCAACGGTTTTGATGTACCTACCGGTAATTTGGGGTTTATAATGCAATAATATAGATTTCCCCTAAGATTTCATACGTGAGCATCTGAAAGCATGAGTGTCGCACCAGATGCGTGGCAGCTAGCAACCCTGCATTGCCAAAGAGAGGAACATTTCATCACAAAAACCACGTCATATAATATCGAGGCTATTTAATAAACACCTAGGTAGATTCCTAACTTAATAGCTGCGTAATTAGCAAACTGGCCTTGTGTGGCTGAGAAAAACCGTGAAGAGGAGTGTAGTGTTCCTGTGGTGGCTTATTTGTGGAGTAGGCTTGTCATTGATTTTCAGCCAGAAATAAACACATGTAGCCTGTGAGTCTCTGCCGTAGCTCCGAACAAAACTTCAAAAAAGATGCACTAGGATTCGTCAGACAGGACTTATTTTTAAATTTGCTGAAAAGTGGACAGCGGCTCCAAAAGAAACCAGGGAGCCATTATCACACACTTCACGTTTAGCATTTTCATATTATTTTTGCATGAGATTTGTCCCGAAACATGTATAAAAGACAGCCTGTAATGCTGCGACCACATTTAAACATGCGAGAGTAATTTGAATATGAATAAGTTCATTGGTTTGCTAAGCAGAGTCTCTAATTGGGATGATCTCTACCTGGAGGCATAAACATGTTCTCCGTCAAGAGGTGAGGAGGAAGGAGCCAAGTTCTGTAGTTTGGGGACGTATTACCCATACGGTGGCAAAGCAAGCCCAGCAACACTCCAGAGCGTGAACAGGAAACACCTTAGAAGCATAACACATCTAATAATGAACAATTACAAAGTGTTCCGGATCACCAGATGCCACATGCAGACCCACTCGGATGAAGTTCTCACCTCGCATTCCAATCTTTTCAAACTTTTATTCTAATCCGATCGCCGTATATTGACTAGCACTGCCGCCGGCGCAAATTAACCCATTAGGTGACATTGGTGGCCTAGGGCGCCATCTTTTGAAGGGGTGATGACCTAGCAAGTCAGTTTCTCTGCGTTTCAGATAGGGGGTCGCCAGTGGTCAAGCCGAGGGCCCCCGTACGGGCTTCAATTGCTACTGGGGCCGAACTGGTATTAAAAATTGCCCCCCATGATAAAATTCGCCGGCCTACTTTGGGGGTGTAGCAAGGAATTCTGGGCCCACTGACAAAATGTCACCTTGGACCCTCTCTATACATTCTGTTACAAATGTAACAAAATGTAAGCCCCTCCTGTCCAGCCCCCCCCGTCCCAGTGACAGCTCTGGCCCACATACTCACCCCCACCGGGAACAGGTTCCCGCGCCTGACGGCCTGACCAGCCCTGTCCAGCCCTGACCAGCCCTGACCAGTACTCACTGCTTCAAAGTGTTTTTACTGATTGGCACAAAGTTTTACAGAATTTCATGCCTATTATTTTTACCTTCCCCCCACCGTGAAGTGAAGAGAGGATCTGAAGGCACCAAATGACATGCTAGGCCGGGTGGACCTCATTCGCGTCTGAATTAAGGTGCGTCGCTACGTTTTCCATCAGTCTATCAGTCGAATCCACACTCTGACCTAAATGCTCACGTCGTAATTCACCGTGAAAATTTTAACTATCAGCGTGATGATCTATCATCGCCCTTTCTGGCAAATACAGACAGAAATATATTTCTGATCCCGTGGGATCCACTTTATATCAGCTGCAGAACTATGGGAAAATTGAGAGTTTATAACATAATCCGCAGAGTTTTAACTTCTTCGACGAGGTCAGAGCCAAGTAAGGGTGAGCGTGGGTGCAATCAGGTTAAAAACAAAAATGAATGTCGCATCGTTTAAAGGTACGTTTTTGTTCCACTTGCTGTACTCAGCCTATTATCTTTGGTTAAAATTGTTAATAGATTTAATGTGTAAGAAATGAAATCAAAATCTGTTCTTTTCTTCATTGTTGGATGAAGATGGATAGACAAGCATGAGCATAACCGCCTGATAGATGGGGATAAATTGCCAGTCATCTCTCTGAGGGTGATCCTGGGCATCCTGGCCGCAGAGGGCTCACTGTAAGGGCTTTTTTCCAAATTTCCACTTTCTGCATTCCCACAAAGAGGGAAAACCCCGCCGGAGTCCCGTCCTTTACGTTATGAAGATTCTCCCGAGGTTTCCCATTAACAAAAATGGCACACGATTAAAATTCAGATCAAGGCTCTCTTGAAAGGCCTGTGGATGCCAGTAACTCACAAGATAACAGATTTCCCTGGTTTATATCTGTGTTTAAAATACAGACCGAAATGCCCCAAAACAGAATATTTCAAGAGCACTTAAAGCTGGTAATAAAACGAGTGACTCACTAGCAGGTCGTTACTAGTATAAACTCGATTCAAGTACTTAATATGTGAAAAACGTGTCTTCAACATGCTATGCACATCACATATGACTCGTCTAGAGTAATTAGCTCACGTCTTCAAGCCAGAGAACACAAATGAGAATAGCCCAAAGCTAGGGAGGAAGACTCTAAGACCAAAAGCGGAAATGTTTAACCCTCGACTGTTCAGATCACAGCAACCAGCTATGGCTCGTCTGCAAGATGAACGGCAAACAGTATCATCGTCAGAAACTTTCAGCGGCTGCATTTTGTTTGGCTCGTCCCCAAACGACGAATGCTTAACATCCAGTCATCGGTCATCCTCTCTCCCTGCATTTTCCTGCGACCCGTCGCCTCTTGCTTTGCTATATTATGCGCGTCGAACGCAGGTTAGATGTGAGGCGAAGCTCCGGCGACGCCGGCCTTTAACCCGGTCACCTAGCACAGGCTGTCATTTGCGGTTTTCGGTGACACCGAGCGTCACGCCGCCTCCTCTCTGCGTCGGACAATCCCGGGTAAACCCGTGAAATCCACATTGGCAAAGGTTACGGTTCCCGCTCAGCCCCTCAGTAAGTGCAACGCTTGTAGCTGTCATGCTGGTATCACGGTAAGTCATGGATAAAAGCCCAGAAACAGGTTCAAGAGAAATCAACCTGACTGAGTATAACAATCTGCTTCGACTTCAAAGGCATTCGAACCTGAGGAACAATACAGCAACAGATTAGGACCCCGTGGGGTGCCCGTTTCGATATGCACCAAAGCCGTCTCCCGTCTTGCATTCGGAACGGCTACATTTGATGCCGATCTTGTCGTTCCCGAAACACTTGAGAGAGCGGCAGTGTTCAACCAGGAAGCCGACTCGAGGAAGACGGGCTGCATCAGCCGCACAAGAGGTTACAGTAAAGAAAGCAGAATGGGTGATACTTTGCGTGCTACAACACGCGTAGGCCTTAATGCATTTTCCCAGAACACAGCAGCTGTCAAACACTGAATGCGATGATGAGGTTGAGGCCACATTATAATTGTATTTACAGTATGGAGACTAAACATTTTAATGGGGAAGAAAGTTTTTATATGGAAATGAAAGAAAAAAAAATGTTTAACCTCTGACACTTGGCAAGAAGCTGAAGTGAAATGAAAAAAGGACCCAAATGTAATAATTCAGTTGAGAAGATGTGAATTCAGACGGACACTTTGCAAATATGTGGAACTATTGGCAAGCTCCGTTTCAGCTTTTTGGGTTCCTGTGATACTTGAATTAGGCTATTTCACACCTGATGGAAGAGAAAAAAAAAGAGTTTGCTGTACAGTTTTGTCAGGATAGAGGCTAGTTTTTATTGAAACTCTTGCAGAGTGC
>JAABNX020000057.1:3221488-3242421 GCA_015163995.2 Mormyrus lacerda
CTTTATGGGGCCTCTGGTTTTATTGGACTATGGAAACATTTTAAATAAAACATCCCTTCTCATCGAACAGTCATAAGATATTAACTGAAACACTTTGTGGGATGAGCTGTTGACCCATATCCAGAGGTGGAAAGTTCAGGTCCTGAAAATAAAAATCCAGACCAAGATTTTGTTTCTACCAACCAGTTGAGCATAAAGAGTCACAGTCACAGAGACTCAGCTGGTCATCCCGGAAACACCTTCTATCACTCGTCTCCACACCAGTTCTCGCTCTGAGCGACTGCTGGATGCTCCTCTTCATCGGTGGGGACGCCCACCTTCAGACAGAGAGCTGTGCTGAAAGGGTCAGCTACTCCGCCATGCTGGATGCCGGCATACACCCCAAGGACAAGAATTCACCTTTTAGAACCGGCCAGTACAGGTCGGCGTGCGGATTTATGTTTGACTCAACAACCGGAGGGATTGAGATGAAGGAAAACCCATGACTCACTCTCTCTCACTCTTTCTCTCTCTCTCTCTCTCTCTCTCTCTCTCTCACACACACACACACACACACACACAGAGGCACATAGACACAAACAAACAAGCAGGCAGATGCACACACTTCGCCGTGGTTCTCTGGAGGACTGCAGGCAAGGAGTTCCTTGAGGAATTAGGCAGGGAATAGGCTTGTCAGCCGGGATGCAGCGTGCCAGCATCCTGTCATCTTTACAGAGAGGTCTCCAGCGAGATAGCCCTTCCTTTCATCTCGGACTCAGGCCTGCGTACAGTAATTCACACCCACGCCGGTTTCTCTCTTTTCAACAACAACAAATGCCAGCGAACCACTTATTTCCCACCGCAAAGTTCAACCTGGTTTAGGAACGCCGAAGCCATAAATTGCAAATGCATTTTCTCCTTAAGTAACCAAGTTCAAAAATGCTCCAAGCGTCTGATTATACAGTGATGTATTACATCATGTCTAAAGGGAATATTCATTAAAGCATTAGCAAAGCTATTTTGTATTAATAGACGTATAAACAGCAATTTCCAAATGGTTCGTAACAGATTCATCCATCCACCTTCAATCCAGTTGACTTGGGCAGGGTCCTGAAGGTTCTGGATTGCATGGACACGGACATGAGTCCTGATAGCAGGAGGCTAAGGCCCTGGGGCAGCATCAGCTGCTTTATGTTTTATACCTACGCAACATATAAGATGGTGTCACCCTCCATTTTAGCAGATCAGTTTTATGTATCATCAAAGGCTTACAATCTCAACGTCCCGCTTACGTTTAAATAAATGTCAAAAGGAGTCAGCTGTAAAAGCTAAAGTCAGTATCTTGCCATCCAAACAGCATTCACAATGTCACTAAAGCTTATGCAGCCTGTAACGCAGTGACACCCCCCCCCCCAGCTGTGAATAGAGGAGACTGCTGGCTGGGTTCTGACATGAATGGTGTGATCCTGACCTTATTTTCTGTGTCTGATCTAATTTTTCAGATTCAAATAAAAATATGCATTATTATCATCGTTATGTGTAAGTGTAGCTTCTAAATAAACCGTGAATTATGAATATTTCACATACGTATGTTTTAAATTCAGTTGAGCACATTCGTCATCAAAGAAGTCAATGAATAAATCCTCCGCCACCAAGGGAAAAGTAATCTGTCAGCGATGAGCAACGCGATTGGTGCATTTAACCGACGTGCGCGCTGAACTCGAAACTTTTCCAGTCATTTCTCAAGCTGACAATTTTTTGGGAGACTGCCCAGTGTCGTCCACATCGAGACATACATTCACGATGTATTTCTCAGGAGCTCTAAGTGTGTCCACATTATTTAGAGTTCTGGGAGACTGCAAAGATTTAAAACTGTGCACTTTAATTTAGCACAGTTCTACTTTTTCATGAAATAGAATGTAGAAATTAGAAAAAGTGAAATTAAAACAAATTGAAACAAGCCCCTTATTAAACTTTAAACGAAAAAGTTAAACAAGCAAGTGTGACCTTTGGGCATGTTTTTAAATAAAACTATAAATTTCATGTTGGATGACTACAGTCATAACACAAACTGCACTAAATATATAATGTCCCTTCAATCTGTAAAGGTTCATCCTGACCTTGAAACATGTCAATGGGCGTTAAAAAAAAAAAACGGCTTCTGCAGCAACAGTAAATAAGCATGATAGACGTACCTGCGGTTGGACTGATGCATCATGCGAGCAAAAGTAAAACAGACGACACTACAATATGGATGGTCATTCTCAGTGTGCTTGGGAAGCGATTAACAAAGTATAACATTAATTTCAACAAACTGAAATCCAAGTTGTAGTCCAAAAAGAGCTGATTTGAGTTAAAAGAAAAGATCATTCACGAGCCGTCTCTCTGGGTGCTTTTTAATTAGTAACACCTTCGCAAAAATATAAAACACTAAACATTTCTGTTTGGTATCTCTTTGGGAGCCAGTGACTACAATTGTAATTAATAACAAAATGGTAAGATCAGGACTGAATGAGTCAGTCAAAAAGTTATGACACATAATTAAAAAATAAGCCTGTGTGGAATAAACAGTATGTGCAGGAATGTTAAACACTGCTTGTCAATGTACTTTTATTGTAAAACCAATACAGTTGCAACATTTTACTGAATTAAGCAAGTGTCCCAAGACTTACTGTGAGCACTGTACAGTATATACAACTAAATATAATGGATTTAACATATAAAGCATCTTATCATTCTTGCCGAATTATAACTTTTTCATTTGGCCTATATTTTCAGACTGATGCATATGCACTACCTCGTCTTCGCAACCGAGAATGTATCCAAGAAGAAGGATGCCAGCTCATCACATGACACTCTAAGCAATTTATAGATGATCTGAGGGAGGAAAGTACTCAGTACCCAGGGAGCAGGAAAGTACCCAGTACCCAGACAGGAGAAAAGTACCCAGTAGCCAGTACCCAGACAGGAGAAAAGTACCCAGTACTCAGTACCCAGACAGCAGTAAAGTACCCAGTATTCAGTACAGAGATAGTAGGAAAGTACCCAGTACCCAGAGAGGACTCATACTCATTTAACATGCCGAGTACATGCAAAGCTCTGAGGTGTGAGCTTTACTTTACCACTAAATACATACTATTTCTGATATGTTTTATGCTCTGATGGACTGCTCTTTTACAGCTTCCCCATCATCATAAATACATCACAAATGCTATTACAGTATATGTAAAGGTTAGCCCATGTTAGTTACCCATTACACAAGTAAATGATTAAATTCCTCATTCATAAAGTCTATTATTATTTTATTGCGCTAAACGGCTCTCAACCTTGATATTGTATGACATATGGATTAACATAAATGCACACACAAATAAAAGCATGCGTGACTCTTATTATACTCCATAGCATTACTGTGAAGACACAAGGAAACCAAGCAGTCATATCAAGTACTGCAACGTCAGATCCCATGTGGACACCACTTGGGGTCATTATCCTACTGGACTGTTAATCTCAAAGCAATTACTCTGAAATATTGCCAGGCCCTATCATTTGGAGGGAAAACTCTTCCCGTGGGAGGTGGACCTTGTCCCTTGGACCGAACCAGGTGACATCCACCACCAAGCTTATTCAGAAGCTCCTGATCATTATGGTTTCTAGCATAATTATGTTACACCGTAAAATGAATATTATCGTGCAATGAAAACATTGGGGCACATTTACAAAATAAAAGAGCCTAGGCACTTTGGCCAAGATTACTGAGAGAACTTTAATAGTGATTTTAGAACGTGCCACGAAGCTAGCTTGCTTATCACTTAAAAATTCACTAAAACTTTAAATAACCAGCCCATTTATTTATAGAAGATAGAAATTTACCCCTTTATGTAAAAGACTGTTTTTACAGTTGGATACCATCAATCAATGCCGAATACATTTATTCTTCATGTTCATTAAATTATTAAAAACCAACACTGAACACATAGCATTAAGTAAATTAAGGAAGCAATTGCTTAAAATCAATAGAGAACACACTTACTAAGAATCAATACACCTTAAACACCACTCATTTCATTTAATTTAACCACAAATCATCTAATTAGTAAATACCCTTCCTGACTGCATGCACACGCATATAAAACAATTAGTCTTTCAAATATGCACAATGAGCAATAACAGCTTAATTATGCAGACACTTGACATACCATAACACAGCAGACTCTTAATATCCCATTACTGATTCCTGACAATGCATTAATTTACTGTGACGTGTCTATTCTGACATCCAAAAACTTTTCATGTATACTAATGAAACGGAAGGCCTCGAGATTCAGCAGGCCATCTATCCATCTTCCTGATGCAAATCTGCAGGGTGGCTCAACCCAGTTTGTGATGCGGGGTCCATCTCAGGGAGCAGATCGCCTTCTTTTTTCAGGGGCCCTAGGCCAGGGTTATTCAACTCACGGTCCTCGAGGTCCGAGCACTGCTGGTTTTCCAGCCTTCCTTTACCTGTGAGCCAGGTGTGAAGCCTCTGACCAATCAGAATCAGTAATTATTAAACTAACTTCCTGGGAGAACTGAAAACGAGGCCTGGATTTGGAATCGAGGTCCAGAGTTGAAGAGCCCTGCCTTAGGCAATGCTTCCGGAGCCCCCCCCCTCCACCAAGAAAACTGGCGATCATTCCACACCCTTTGGAACGCCGGTACCAAGTGCATTTGTTCCATTTCGGAAACGCCATGTCAGCGGTGAGATACACTTTTTTTCTGTGTGCAAATTTATATTTGCCATCTTGATTCATTCTTCAGCACATATTCATTTCTTTCCAACTTTCATACGATTTGTTAAGAACGGGTAACAGTGGTGATTTGCGTTCTTTTACTTTTTTAAATTGCTTTTATCATGTTTGACACATGGCTGGACTTGTTGGTTATTCGACCACTGTACTCTCTCCTGCAGTGTACAGGAGACAACTGCTCTGTATATATTACACTGAGTATTGTGTTGCTGCTTCAGGTACTGTACGAAGTGTATTGTTTTCTGTTGCATTTTCCCATTTGGGCATCGCCATGCCAGCACGTACAAGAGACACAATTGTTCTCTGTATATTATGCTGAACATTGTTTCAGAATTAAAGTCAGCTTGGTGACCAGTTCCTCACATCATCTTTTGAACGCAATACAACGCAGTTACACGAGCCACCTATAAAGGAGAGTGACAGTGTCACGTCACACGACCTGGTCACCTGACCTAAACACAGCAGAAAGGGTTTTAGAGGAGTTTGACCAGAAGCTTAAGAAAAAGTGACCAATGAGAGCTCAGCATATGTGGGACCTCCTGCAGGGCAGCTGGAAAAGCATCCCAGGAGGCCACCTCATGGAACTGGTGTAGAGGAGACAGTAGGGTCAGACAGTCCCTGGGGGAACTGGGGTTAAGGGCCTCGCTCAAGGGCCCAATGGCTCTGCTGACCACGATGGATGAATTCTTTAAAAAGTCTTACAGTACATATAACACCTTTACATTATCATTTGATACTCGTCCCAATTCCTTGTTTTATATCTATGTTAAAACTACAAAAAATCCCGCTAAAGGAGTAAACAGGTCTCAAAGCCTAAGGGATTGTGTGTGTGTGTGTTTGTGTGGAGGGGGGAGACCTTCTATATGAGCCATGTAAAGGCAGAATGAACATGCATTTTATGAGGATTTTAATGGACAGCCAGCTTTAGAAAATGAATTTCTATCATGGGTTTGTCTGAAGACACAGGCTACAGCAACAATTTTCCAAAATGTAAGAACTGACAGTGATAAGGAATTTGTTGTAATACATTTATGGGCACATTTATGTACACTGACTGCTTTGCTAAAAGGTATATCCTTGAGAAAAAGTAAAAAAAAAACAACCAGTGAAAAACAGATTAACAAAATAAAACTCTTGATGACATGAAATTAAAAAAGAGCCACTAACCTCAGCTGGGCAATATCTGAAAAATTAATTTTCCTTGTACTTTAAGAGGTAGAGCTGAATACAAATATATATTTGCACTTTTTTCATATACATAACAGCCGATGCAAACAGCAATTATGATGTTCAAAGTCATCCTGGTTTGTAGCTCCCAACAGGGGCTAAGCTCTGTGGGTGAAGCAGATGGTAACGCTAAGATCTGCTGCCTTCATTTACCCCATTGGTGGGGTATACATGGGGAGTACGAATCCCCATGACATTTAGATCCGTGCACAAATGGTGATGACTTGTCACAGTGTGTCTCCTCACACACTGTACATTTCGAAGTGAGAAAACTGCTGTGCTCACTCCGCTCACAGTGAAACATTTGAAAGGACAGCTATTCCTGAATCTGATGTCATTCTCTCAGAGTTTAGGAGACTCCTGGAGGTTCAATGCTCATTCCCAATTAAATTTTGCTAAGAGCCAATGAAAGGCCTGTTTTTGTTTTTCTTCAACTGGGTATGACTACAGAGTTTAAAGTCAAACATCCCTACAACGGGAGTTTTAAGTGCTGGTAACAGGCACCCTCTGGCAAAGGTATTCTTAGGTAGCTCTGTTGGTGCTGAAAAGATAAGTAATTCAGCTGTAGCTAATTAGATCTTAACTGAATAAGATCTCCCAGTACACTGTGCAGACTCAGGTTACAAAAAAACAGCATGCTTAGTGTGAGAGTCAGGTATACAGTATGTGAAAACGAACATGAGCTTGGTAGTGAGTTATTTACAATAGTTTCCCTTCAAAAGCTTGGACAGGAGTGATGCGGGATTGGACGTAACACAATACCCAAACAAGAAACGGCATTCACTACCAGGGGGAAAATTTCAAATAAATAAACATTGAGCCTTGGGAGATGTTCAAATTGTAGCTGGGTTGCTGGAGCTCAGCAAAACAGAACACACCAAATTTATACATTTTGGAAAAAAAACAAGATATCACGGACAGTACTAATCAATACAGATGTCGATACAAAAAGGCCACACCTGAGGCTCCCTGCAAAGGCAGCCGGAGGCTGGCACACCCTCTACCACAATAGACAAGCCCTTGCTGAGCATTTTTGTTTTCTGTTTCGTTTTTCTAGACCACATGTGACCAAATGTGAAAACATTTACAACACAGGCCAAGTACCCACAACAGCAAACGTCGTTAGCTGTAGCAGCAAGACAGATTCGGGGCTCAGAAGATAGGTGTTGTGCTCCTGGGGAAGTCAGCACCAGCACTACTAACAGAATATTTGCTTGCCTGTATGTTCCTGTTTGTTATTTTTTGTTTACAGGATTGTTCCTTGAAGGTTTGTTTGGTTGTCCCATGATTAACCAGGTTTTTTTCTCGACTATAATGTTTTTGTACGTGTTGCATGTTCTTGTTTATATGAACATTTAGTTTATGGGACATATGCAATGTTGGAACCTTTAGATAGCCATATTCCAGTTAGATTCCCTAAATGTTATAGGAATGTTCATGTAACTTTAGATATTTTTTATCTGATAGAATGGAACAAAATTGCACAAGTGCTAACTCATACATCTTCGATTTGGTGGTACAAACTCTCAGCCTTCCTCCAAAGTCTGATTGCTTCCTTAGCATTGCTGCTAATTGCTTTGACTAATTGCCCACTGGACACAGTCTTTTAAATTAAAAAGGGAGGCATGCAGGGTTTCTCTGGACCAGTGAGCCGGCAACACTTTGTGTCAGGCCAACACGGTGTCGCTTCGATACAGAAACACTAAAACAAGCTAAAATCTTAAGTGCAAGCTGGCTAACTTTTGGTAGCTTGCTAATCAAGAGCTTTCCCCTCGCAAAATGCATGCTTTACCAAAGAAGATCCTTGTCACTGGCCTGCAATAAATCTTCACAAAGGTGCATCCGTTGGGGGCGAGGAAGTTTCAAACGCTGTGTGCGCTTAGTATCCTACCAAGAGCAAAGCAGAGCTCCCAACTGCCCCCCCACGCCCTTGGTTTATTTGTTTGCTTGTCTCTGTAATACACACCCTATAGCAGGGATGCCAACTCTCACACATCTGCTGTGGCTTTCAGACCCTCACACACATTGTCACTGGCCTGCAAGACTGTATTATTCCACTAAAATGTAAAATTTGCTACTTCAAAAGCGCTGAAGCAGTTTGCAAACCCTTCAGACTATTTACAAGGTTATAGAATTGTAGCATATAAGTAAACGCACGCACAGACTTGTCTCGAATGAAAAATCTCATGCAGGCCAGCTGACCGACGTTGATGGCCATGCCTAATGTCATACCTGAAAAGGTTTTTCTATGGACAGACCACGATAAATTACAGGGAAGAGTTCAAACTCTGTCAACAAACAAGTTTCATTAACCCTTTGCTGAAGATGTTTGACCTTTGTTCAGTCTAGCTACGTTGATCTTACATTTTTCTTTCAAACAAAGTCTCCGGTGCAGAATTTAGAAGCTCCCCCTCCCCGTCCCGCCACGCACCTGTCACAGATCACTCTCTATAACTGAATTCTAAAATTGATGTTTCTGGATGATTGTAATACTTGCAGTTTATTTTTTCCATTTCCCTTTCATTCTATGTTTCACTGTTACGATCCCATACTAGACATGACAATAGGCAGTTAGGTATGGATACCTCTCCCTTCTTGATCGCTGTGCCATCAGGAACTGATCACACAATGCAGGTACAAAGCACTTGTGTTTTTCCGATAGAATGGTATTGGCAGGGCAAAGTGGAGTCCGATTTTGGTTCAATTTCAAATGACCTTAGTCCTTTTAGGTATCCCAAAAAGGCGTTCTCTGTCATCAACCTAAGTAAGCATATACTTTGTGTCCTTTGTGTACTGCTTAATGATAGAATGATACCTAAATAGCATGGTGTGTAATAAACAGAATACGCACAATGTTTATTTTGGACTTCTTCTGCTGCCCCCTGGAGGATGGGCTCCCCCTTTGGGTCTGGTTCCTCCCAAGGTTTCTTCCTACTAGGGAGTTTTTCTTTGCCTCTGGCTTTACTCACTGGGGGGCTTTGAACAGGGATAATGTATTGAGCTTTGAGACCATGTAAAATTGCAAAAATGCTCTCTATAAATTGAATTGAGTATATGGGACGATTTGCCAGTCACTGGAATTAAAAAATTACGTGGATTGTGCAAAGGAAATTTGGCTGCGTAACTGTGGTACCCATTCTGATAGACTACAAGCCATACCAACGGCAATACGTGCGTTATGTGGGTCTACACACAGGCTGTAGGTCATAGTCTCGAAACGGTGTGACAATTCTTGAAGCGTGTGACGTTCACGTGTGGCAGACTCCAGTGTGGATGGTACAGCCGGGTGCACAGTGACACAATCGTTAACATCGTTAGTAACCCGCGTGTCTCTGCACTCGTCTCCTGCCGATTACTGTACTCATGGCAGAAAAAAACACCACAATGTCAAAACAGTATGAATGGTCTGCGTCACCGAAGATACGGCGTTGACAACAGGGGAAGGGTGATTTACGGTTATGACTTTGACTTGTAACCGAGCATCACTCAGGGGCTGCAGACTGCATCTTCTTTGTCTCTTTTTTTTGCAGTCCATGCCCCCACAGTAGATAGAAAACCTATGGTGCTGGATGGTGTTGGGAAATGTCATTTCCATCTTGGTTGTTTGGAGGACTTCGGAATACCGATATCTCTTTAATGAAATATCATCCTATCCAGGGGCGCTGGAACCAGGATAAGGACGTGCCCCAGCCAATGTTTAATTTGGCTTCACTCATCCTCCCAATAAGTAGATCTTAGAATTAAATTATCAAGTTGCCCCCCCCCTCCCCGTTTTCGAATTTTCCTCTATACGGTTGATCTCACCTTTGTCAAAAGCCATTCAGAAATATCATGAAAAAGTACAATCATCGTCGCTGTCAAAGAATCAAAATTTCTTCTATTAATGCATGAAATTACCCTTAGTGAGGTCACTGCTATTAGAGTGTGCGGACGTGCCAACGATTAGGATTTTTCTCCGAAACCCCGTGGCTGTTATGTATCGGGAATAAACTCGAGGCAGCAGCACAGCTGTATCAAAGTCATCCGCCTATCGCCTGGATATGTGACTAATCGGTGGAGGCAGTGGGCTGTATGAAAAGGTCTCTGTACCTTTAAGGGCAGTCATGATCCCTAGATGAACTGTGTGACTTTACCAATCGAGACTAATGCTCCTGCTGCATGGTAAGGGCTGGGTAATCGGCGCTCTATTTTCAAGAACGCGACAACAGTGTCATACATAAGTCATCCGCTCGGCGCTATTTTTTCAGGGACATGTCAAAGTGTTTTCTTCATGCTTCGCCGGTTAAAGGATTCCGGTCCCTTTCAGCACGGTGGAGCCCATCCAGAGCTACTGGACGGCAGCCGGGACTCTGCTGGGAATCACTGTCTCGGGCCTTGTTAAGCCATGGGACAGAGTCTGCTGCTCCTGCTCTGGATATCCTTGAAGGCTTCCAGGAGAAGGTCTAATGAGAAAAGCTCTCAGGCACCCCAGTGTCCCGGGGGGGGGGGGAATGGGGGGGTAGCCAAGCATGTTAGAGGGCCCTCAGTGGGAATTCACAGAAAATCCTGTCCTTTCATCCGAAACCAGGGGGGGGACTTTGTAGTGTGACATCTCCTCTGAGTGGCTGCTATCAGTTTTGGGTGAAAGATGGTCTTACTCGACTTCCGCACACTTGTAAATCTCTCTCTTGTTGACGAGTGAATTTCATGGAGCTCCTGTCCCTCCCATCAGTGCCCAGAGGTTCTTCCTGTGGGTCTTACTTCTACACAGCATGAAGCATCTTAATCGGCACATTCTGGTCTGGTCAGCAGGATGTGCGGTATCTGCCAGGATTATAGTGTAGCCTACTGAAATAATTCCATGTACGTTTTATTGCTTTTTGGCTCCATCATCTATCCATCCATTTCCATCCGTCCATAACCACTTATGCAGAACATGGACATGCTGACCTCAGGGTGGGGAGTACAGTAGACTTAATGTCAGTTATGGCCATGAATATGTGTGCGTGTGTCTGTGTGTATATTACGTTTATATTACATCGTGGAGCGCAAATGTCCCCCACAATGTAATAAAAACCTGTTATTTTGACGATATGGGAGATCAGTAAATGCAATCAAAAAACTAAAAGTCTTGTATTCTGTTTGGTTACTTATGGTTAAGGTTAGGACTGGGTAGGGATTAAGGTATTCATGTTGGGAATAGGGTTTTACCCAATAGAAATTAATGGGGGGTCCCCACAAAGATATAATTGCAAACCTTTGTGTGTGTGTGTATTTGTGTGTGTGAATATGTGTATATAGAATCTCGGGGTGGGGGGGGAGCGGCCTTGGGCCCCCTTACTGTAAATAGCTGGACCTGAACCCTGCAAATGTTCAAGCCTAAATTACACTCTTGATGCCAGTATATCATATGCAGGGGCAGAATAACGTATAGGTCGCTATCCTAGGCCATAGCCTAAGCAACATCAGAGCCCTCCGCACCTCGGGAAAATTGTAACGGTTAGTTAAATGGTCAACTGAGTGTCAATACTGATGTCAGCCTGGGGCCCCCAGTTCACAGGTCATGTTGATGTCAACTACAAGCGCTTGCAAATACCAATTCAGGTGTGTGTTTCCGGACGTTTGGAGGAAACTAGAGTACCTGAAGAAGAAACCTGAAGGAGATCAGCAGAATGGGATCAGCTTCGCGTTCACCCAGGAAAATATTATGCAAGAAGTCACAGAGAAGTCCAGTGTTGGATAAGCAGTGTAGACAGCTGGATCTGGAGGACGACTTTCCGGACTGAACCTCAAGCGCGACTCCGGCGCTGAAACAAGCCTGCGCCACCTCCGCTCCCTCCTCCTGCTTTCACACCATAAGCGTATAGTCGAGCGCCGGCTGCAGATGCTTTCGGTTGATTTCTGTCACACTATTCGTCAGCGGGCTCATTAGTCAGCGGCCATATTGATTTGCCCGTAATGTTGAGATTGGCAATAAGGGCAGCAGCTGTAAATCACAGCAGATCGGGGACCAGAGGAACTTTTGTAACTGACAGCGTTTATGGATTACCGCTCTGCCCCGAAACAGGCAGACCCATAACTAAATAAGATTGCAAAATTAACAACTTCACTCAATATATTATGCGATTTGCCGTGACATATCTGCTGCATTGCTGGTTAATTACTCCGTAAATTTTGATTTATTCCCTCTGGTGTAAAATTATTCTTCTTTTCTAAATTGTATAATGATTAGTTGTACTAGTTCTGTACGACTGACTATAGCTAGTTTTTAAAGCATCGGTATCTTCTAATAGCCAAACGTACAATACCAAGTAGGCGCAATAGGGGTGTTGGTAGCAGGAATGTTTTTGTTTGTTTGCTATTATTTTTAAAATGATTGTCTTTGCTAATTCTCATAATATACCCCAAGCATATTTATTATCTATGTATATTACGCTAGGTCGTCAAACAATGCATATGAAAGCTGACTGTATCAATAATCGTTTACATCTGTCAAGAGATCTGTGGTTAAAATACCTCACTACCCGCATCCTGCCTCGCTTTTCAGCAGCCTGGATATGGTGCAATGATCACTGAAATGATATGCAAACTTAGCAGTATACTGTTTTAATGAGGGAATTTAATATCTAATTAATTAGAGTATATTTCAAGCCATTTTTACATATTTAATTAATTTCTATCATATTTTATATCCTGAGGTAATTTTCTGATTTTCAGATTAGATATCAATAAAGAATGACTTTAGGGTTTGAACTGTAAGTGGAGGAGGTCTTTTGTGGAATAATATCATTAAATTCAGGAATTTTAATAGCTTAGCTAACGGATTATATTTCGATATGCACATTTTTATATTTGATTCAGTAAATAATACCTTATCCTACGGTAACACAGATTACAGTATTAACAGGTATTCCTGAAAGATGTTAAATGTGGAATACCAGTGACAATGAACCGTTAGCGTTTCTAACGCGCAAACAAGTACAGCTTAACATGAATGGCCTAGATGAAAACAACATAGTCACGTCCACACAAAACCCCTGGACCAAATGCCTCTTTGCATCTGATTATGTGGCAGTGGTAAGAGAATGCACCGCGACAGCTCGGCAAAACTGCTCCCGACGCATGAGATTCCCTCATGCTGTTCAAACGAAAGTCAGCATCTGCAAACAGAGCCGCCTTCCCAGATGGCTCTCCACTTTCCCCGTTCCTCCTTCACTCTCCTTTGGAGACGCACAGCCACTCGGGCTTTTCAGCAGTGCTTCACTTTGTTGTGTCAGCCATCTCTGTGGATCCTTCCAGACCGTTCCCTCCACGGTTCCGGAACTGGAATGCATAAATGGCTCCTCCCCCTCTGGGAATAAGGGGCACCTATCCCAGAAATTAACATCTGAGTCTATATGTAAATCTGAGCAGTGCTTTTTTTTGGGAAAGGAGAACCTGACGGATCACCAGCATCCAAGTGTCACATTTTGTTTTTTAAACAATAGGCGACGTGGTATAAAATTCACATACATGTGTATCCGTCAATGCGGGTTTCAATTCTGACTGTTCTGTTCACTGTCAGTTGAAACTCCCTTAATTTAATGCTCAGCCTGAAAAGAACCGGTTCTGAAATCTAACAGCATGAGCAGAGTCTGAGTTTGTGAAATCACCTGACCAGGCGGCTCCGCCGTGCAAAGGATTCACTTATCTGATGGCAGGATGCAAATAGAGGTAGTTCAGCAAGCCACAAAGTCAGGTGCTTCTTAAGAATAAATTACCAAAGGCAGCAAGAGTTTACAGGCATACCTGAGGCTCTTAACACTGCACATAACAGTCCTCCCCCCAAAAAAATGTTTGGTATTGGTATATGGTTAATTCATAACCTCCATCTCTTTTTAAAAAAAATAATATGTCTATATGAGAATTACAACACAACATTTAATTTTTATCCATCCATTCATCCATCCATCCATCTTCTGTAACCATCTGTCCTATTCAGGGTTGCAGGGGGTCCTGGAAGCTACGGGTGCAAGACAGGGAATAACCCTGGATGGGGCGTCAAACCATCACAGGGCACACTCGCACACCATTCACTCACACACACACACACACACACAAGTTGGTGTACCTATCTAAACGGGGATCATCCAGTCATTTCTATGGGAAAAAACCTAATCCCAATCATGACACCCTTAACCGCTACCCATCCCTAACCTTAACCATAAGTAACCAACCTAAATAAAGACTTTTGGACTTTTTTTGATTGCATTCACAGTTTTTTTTATAAAACTGAGGTTATCCAAATGTGGATCTCAAAAGATCTCCCCAAAAGTAGGGAAATGTCAAGTTTTATTACGCTTTGGGGACAATTTGGTCCTCAAATGTGATCTATGCAAACCCACGAACACACACACAAACGCACACAGTCATGTAATTATATCTTTTTGGGGACCGCTCATTCATTTCTATGGGAAAAATGCTAATGCTAACTACGGCAACCGTAACCCCTATGCAGACCTAACCATAACCATAAGTAACCAAACAAAACACAAAAGTTTTTGCATTTATAGTCTTTTCATTGCAGTCACAGACTTTTATGAAGTAGAGTTTTCCCATATGGGGACCAGGAAAAAATGGGTATTCATTACGTTGTGGGGACATTGTGTCCCAATTAGGTAAGGTATACCCACTCACACTCACACACACACACACACCATTCACTCACAACTATGGGCAATTTGTTAACTCCGATCAGCCTCAGCATGATTTTGGGCTCTGAGGGGACACTGGAGTACCCAGACACACACAAGGAACCAGACCAGAGACTCAAGCCCCCATCCCTGCGAGGTAGGAGGTTAACCACTGCACACCTTGCCACGCCTTTTCCTTTTTACGTATTTTTTATGGAAATTTATATGGTATAGATCATTCATTGATAATCAATGGACGTTTTGAATATTCATCCTTATTACGAGCCCAGCCTGTTGAATGTTGGGTAAATTATTACTACCAAATTAAATATAGTATGTCTTACAATGGGAGGGGCATGCCCCCCTGGTTTACTAATTCATCTGTAATGCAATGCAACTAGTACACCAGCGTGGATTACAGTCACTCCCGCCATTAACTACATAACAGGAGTACCTACAATACAGTAGTAGGGGGTCTGTTTGCCTACATTCCAAATCAGGTATGGATGTAGAAACTAGGTCACTTGAACATGGCCAGACGGCCGACAGCAAGGACTTCGTTTCCGTGGACCTGCCTCCACCGTCACACTTCTCAACCTCTTTTCACCTGGCTGGACCTGTCTAAACCTTAACTAGATGGCAAACCAATGGGGACCAGCAGGATTTTATCACCTGAGGCGTTTGCTGGCCTCGGAATGGAGATTTGTTGTAATGAAGACACGAGCGATGAGGCTGTTGTTTTTCCATAGAGCTTCCCTCACCAGATAAAGTCAAGGCGCTATAGCCCTGTCTGTAGAAGGTTCTGTGGTGTTCGGCTATGGAAATGCTGCAGTTTTAAAGGGGCAATTTAACTCAAAACTGAAAAAGATATGTTTTAGTGGAGCTTTGGTGCCATCTGTCCATCTAGGTTGTTCAGCTGGAAGTGGCCTAGTTTTGAAGATGTTGTCCATAGAAATGTCGGTCTTGCTCAAAAGTAATGGGAGTGAATAGCATTTTTCCTGTGGCAATTAAGGCACCAAAAATATACTTTCGAAAAATCCGACAGCAGTGTCTCTTACCGGGAATCATGACCAAGTTAATGAAGATAATCCACAGTACACCAATTGTATCACTGCGCCGAAGATCAGATGTGTGATGATCTGCTATGGAACCCTTGTAGATTTAAACCCGGACCCTCCTGATCCAGCACAGCCTAATGCTAATATACCCTGTGGCAGAACTATGTTAATGTTTTAACTACGACAAC
The DNA here is from genome assembly GCA_015163995.2 of Mormyrus lacerda. Lineage (NCBI taxonomy): Eukaryota > Metazoa > Chordata > Actinopteri > Osteoglossiformes > Mormyridae > Mormyrus > Mormyrus lacerda. Next base: position 3,237,382 of record JAABNX020000057.1, read on the forward strand.
GAGGTAAAACCCTGACTCATCTCACAACTCCTGGGATTGCATGTGTGTGCTTTTTGTTGGTCCGAAATATTAGAATACAAGGTGATTAAAGTCTTTATCCATCCATCCATCCATCCATCCATCTTCTGTAACCACTTGACCTATTCAGGATCACGGTGGTTTGGAGCCACTCAAGGAGACTATTGGTGCAAGGCAAGGAACATCCCAGGATGGGGCGTCAACCCATCTCAGGGCAGACTCACATGCTATCCGCTTTCACAAGCACCCCTATGGGCAATGTGGTAACTCTGTTTAACATTAGCTTGCTTTTAGACTGTGGGGGAAACCCCACAAAGTACCAGAAGGAAGTCCCAAGATGACACGGGAAGAACATGCAAACTCTACACACGTGGGAAGATAGCAGAGACTCAAAAGCTGGTCCCAGAGGTGTGAGGCAACAGTGCTAACCACTGCGCCACCATGCCGCCCCTACAATCTGAATCACTTCTCTGTACTGTTTTTGTGAGGAAGTTCAGCACCTTGACAGTTTCAGAGAAAACACTTATTGTTTATTAAGTCAAGATTGTCATTCTCAAACATGTGACGCTGGTAGCTTCTTCCAGGCAAAATGTGGATTTCATTTTTTAAAAAAACTTTCTGCCCTACATTCCATGGCTACGCCCGCCCCTTGGTTCAGTTGACTGCTCATTCTGCTCATTTAAAGACAAAATGGCCAGGTGCAGGGAAACAGCGGGTCCTGAAATGCATATAGTCTTAAGGAGAAGCTCTGTACATGCAAAACAGCGCATCACAACTCTCGGGCGCCTCTCCAGTCTGCATTCTTATAGACGTTCATTGTAATCAATAAACTATTTCTGACAGCTACCTTGTTTATTCTCAGCCGCTTCCTTGGCACTGTTATATAAAATATACATGACCTCCTTCCTTAGCTTCCCTGGTGCTGGGATTTCGCTCCTGTTTTCCACCTTTTAAGAGACAAAGTTGCTTTTACGAGCACATATATGGAAATGGGCAGATTAAGCTCTAATGCTATATTATGTTCTTGCATGTCACAAAAATAGGGTATTTCGCCCACCCTACGGTTTCTTGGCTTTTGGTCCACTTCTGCTTCCCGGTTACCTTAGCACCAAAACAAAAACCACAAGTGTCAAAAAAAAAAAAAAAGTAGGAACTTGATATTTGCCCATAAATTCCAAAATCAATCATCTTTTTCCTTTTCATTTTTTTTGTTTTTTTTTTTGCTGTAATCACTAGAGGATTAAGCTCACAGGTTACATTGTCAGTTGAGGAAAAGGACTGGACCTCTGGCTCAGAGCACAAAGATGCTGGTCAAGCAGTGATAGAGATGGAATTTCACCCCTGATTGATTGTAACTTGAATCCTGGGGCCTTGCAGAAGTGTGGCCTATGAACCACATCTGACAAAACATCAGAATGGCTTTTTACAACTGGGGGAATCGCCAGGGGCTGTTCTGTGTTGCTAGTCTACCCCACCCGTCTTCCAGGCTGTCTAAGCGGCACAGAACAGCTCCCTGAATCTGCCGATTTACCTCTATCCTTTATTTATAATACATTGTCATGTTTGTCTGAGTCAAAAACATTAATAACAAATTTGAGTGTTTCTAGACTGTCGTTTTGATAATATTGCTTGTTGATTTTATAGATGAAAAGAATATCATGCAGATAACTAAATGCATTAGGGAGATCCCTTAAAATTCTGCCTCTACATTTTTACATGTATTGTATATATGGTTCTTGAGTTTGTATCTATGTGCATGAAATTAATTTCATGTTTTCACTGAACCAGAAAATTGTTTTTTTTTTTGTTTTTTTTTTTTTTTTTTAACACCAGAGAATTTTAAACCATCCTCGGTCCTTTCATTTTTATCTATCCCTTTTTTTTTTTGTTTGCAATTCATATTTTCCAGCAGCATTTCTCAGATATACATTCACCACCGCAAGGGGTGATGCGGCGTTTTGCTGCTTGAAAATACATTATTGAAAATAATCTTCTTTTCATGGTTGCGTGTATTCATTTTAGACAAAACAGCTCCGGAGCCTTTTAAAATATTCCTAAGATGTAAATGAATGACAGCATGTCCTTAAAGGGCCTTCAATGACATAGTAAAGCTATCAGCCAACAAAGATCCTCTTGTTCAGGCTTCCTTTTACTTCTTTAGATCTCCAATCCCATTTCAGAGTGCGGGGTGGGGAGGGGGGAGGGTTCAGCTCTTTCAGACCTTCATTGTTGGGCACGCATGTGGCCAACACCCCCTCTGGCCAGTCGCAATCACGACCAAGCACCGGGTAACCCTGGGAGTCAAAGTATCGCTCATGATTTTTTTTTTACGCAAGGTGTGAAGTGCATGTCAAACAAAGAAAAGGATCGTTCTTAACGCTGGCTGGAACCTGCCCGACTTTTGTTCAACCTTCATTATTCAGACTACGTGACGCTGATTCTGGAACCGGACTGTGATAACTCAAGTATGGGAAGGCAGATATATACGGTATCGGGTTTACCTGTCATGTGGTCTTCAGCTCTTTCCTGCAACACTTCAATTACTCCCCCCCTCCCCCATCCTCCCAAACTGCTGTCAAATCTTTGGAGGGTATTTCTGTTATCTTGCAATCATACTCAGAAGGTACAGACTCCCAGTTTACTGCTGTGTCTTGGAAAATAAGGTTAGCCTGTGTACGTTCCGTTGTAGAAAAGGTTTTTTTTTTTTTTTTAAATAAAACTAATAACTTCAGCAACATTTTAAGAATATTAATAAATTCATTAAGCGTTTATTTGGACTGTAGGATGAAACGGAATTTCTCTCTCTTTTGGCCAAAACACAAATGCACTGCATCTTACCACTTTTAGCACTGTAGAATTTTAAATGCCATTATTTTTTTTTTTTTATCAATAATGTTGTTATTGCCAGTTTTTTTGCTAAAAGCTTGGGGCTTTGGGAAGTGCACTTTATTAAAACACACTGGACGTAATTAGATTACCGGAACGTACAGCCCTGCCGATGGTTTACCTGGCAGAAATCAATGACATCATGCTCACTGATCGCACTGGGTAATGAAGAGAATCCTTGGGTCACTCTGTTTTCTGTGAGAGAGAGCACTCTTCAAAGCCAGCACAGAAACAGCTCTCACCTATTTGGCTACGTCCCCCGGACACCAGATCGATACCTTATTTAAGACTTAAAACAAATATCAGGCAGGTGTCTGGTAAAGTACCTTCCTGCAAATATTGTACTTCCAACAATTGGTTCGCTATAAAGTATTTACCATCATTAAATGTATCCTACAGGTGAACTTTCTCTTTGAAGGTCGCATCAAAGCACCCACACATTTATCTTTGATATATTTAAGATTTAAAATAACTAACTGATTGAGTGATTAATTTGTTTAGACCTTAAAGAAAACTGTTTACACTTATACCTATTTTACATCCCACGACCATGAGAGGAATAAGAGGCTAGATGATGAATTTATGGAATTTAGATGCAGTTATTGATTTATTAACTAAATTTATTATTCATTGATTTATACATTTTTTAACTCATTTATCCTTTTATTTGTTATTTAGTGGGTTTATATCCTCTAGCCTCTGCTCTGTGCTGGTAGAGGTTGAATGTTCAAAGCCAAGTCTATGCGAGATCCCACACAAAACTCCGATTGCCTATAGCGAGATCCTCACTTGTTTCGGATGGAGGAGGCTGCGTTCTCCTTATATTATGGCATCATGTCCATGATACCCACACACACGCCAATCCAGGTTTCCTTCAACACATTGAGTCTGATTTGATAAGGCTTGTCGAAGATGCATAAAATATATATAGAATGATATACTATTCAGCAGCAACAACAGAGAGTTTTGTTGGAAGCTCATATTCAATGGTCATATTATTTGGTTTTACGCTTGGTCCTGCTGAATCTTCAGGCCCCCATGGGAAGTTGTATTGACGGGCATTATCCCCAGCACAACAGCGCTTAGTCCAAAATCACCAGTGACTCAGTCTCAGCCTGGCTACGACACATCATCCCCCTGGGGGGTCCTTGTCTCCCTCAGATCCCCGAACTCAAGATGCAAAAGCACACAAGCAGAGAGGCGAAGTCTCTGCCCGTTTGCGGGAACGCGAGCGAAGATGTCACACTACAAAGTGGCCTGCAGCGGTAGATGCCAATACCGATCCGATGCCTGCTAGGAATGCTGAGGACCGTCTCACCTTCTTTATCCAAATACGCTGCTTTGTGTTTACATGTTCATACTGCGTGTCTGCACCACTGTCAGACTCACTCTGAACTCACTAATGCTGCTGCTTCTCCGTGCCCAGGGTGAGCTCGGAGATAGCTACAATAAGATTCATGGCTCCAGCAATAAGATTCTTTGCCCCGTAACCGCAATGTGATTCAAATTAATGAACGTGAGCAAAGTTAAAGGCAAATGCTGCGCGGTAAATCACATCGGAAACAGTGTATGACATAAATATGTGTCACAGGTGGTGGAATCCTTTGAATGGTGACAACCTCCATCACATACACAGTCCATCGCAAGACACATACACAAAGATAATACTCAATATGAAACTTAGAGACACCAATTAGCCCAAATGTGTGTCCTTGGGCAGTGGAAGGAAGGGAGAACAGTAATTTACACACAGACGGGAAGTGAGATTCTAACCACCAATTCCCCAATGAAGCCATTATTTTAGTTAATGCTTTATATTATTAATGCATTCATAATGCATTCTGAGAACCTCAGTGCACATTCATAATGTATTCAGAGAACACACAGTGCACCGTCATAATGCATTAAAAGAACACTCACGCACCATCATAATATATTCAGAGAACACTCAGTGCACCGTCATAATGCATTGAGAGAACACTCAGTGCACCATCATAATGAGTTCATAGAACACTCAGGTGGACCTTCATAATACATTTAGAGAACACTCAGTGCACCATCATAATGCATTCAGAGAACACTCAAATGGACTTTCATAATGCATTTAGAGAACACGCAATGCACCTTCATAATGCA
>JAABNX020000057.1:3252758-3264635 GCA_015163995.2 Mormyrus lacerda
TGTAAGGATGGGGCTGGCTGTAACTGTTTTCACTGGCAGGCTGTAAGGACGGGGCTGACTGTAGCTGTTTTCACTGGCAAGCTGTAAGGATGGGGCTGACTGTAACTGTTTTCACTGGTAGGCTGTAAGGACGGGGCTGACTGTAACTGTAACTGTTTTCACTGGCAGACTGTAAGGACGGGGCTGACTGTAACTGTAACTGTTTTCACTGGCAGGCTGGGAAATGTACGTTCCGTTGCCAAGAGCCTGTGAAACTTTTTAAGAAAACCACCAAAACAAAACAGGCTTGAAACCTGAATCTAAAAACGAATTGGAAAAACGGGTAGTGAGCTAAGGACAAACACAGACGACCCCAAACTAACTCTGGCGGAGCCTGGGGACAGGATAACCTCCCCCCCCCCTCCAGAAGGGATGGAGAAACTATTCCACACTCAACCAGGTGGAAGAAGACCCACCACACAGATCATGGAGCCTGACAGAAATTTCTTAAGCAGAAGAAGGCTGCCGTCCCTGAAAGTTCAGGATTTGTTGAAGTGAAGGAAAGGCCCTCTGGCCAGCTGTCAAGGATACACGGCTACAAAGGGAACCGCTAGCGGGAAACAAGGATGCGGTGCACATCTTCGAGGCCCCAACAGCCAACGTGCTCATTCCTACAGGTCAGACCACAGCGAGAGCTCAGCATTGCCATTTTCCAGCTGTGACCAGGGGGCCTGCTGCTGAAGAGCATAATCGGAATAATTCAAGTTGCCCACGGTGTCTCAGTTGGCCATTGCACTGGCGCCCCCTACAGGGCCGGTATGCACCTGCGGCTGCTGTCTGTGTGCTTCATCTAATCATGTCACCTGTGGCGTGTAAAGACTGTGACCGGCTTTTTGGAGAATTTATTATGGTGGCACACATGCTCCTTTGGGACAGGACCTGGAGCCTGAAAACAGGCACAAATAATAATACGGTAGAGGCATAAAAAAAAGTGTAATATGAAATGAAAAATGAATGTACATAAACAAAATAGCCAGTTCAAATTGTTGTTTGAATTGATGTGCTGTGGGACTGAATTGACAGTTTGAAAAACGGTAGAAAACTTGCCAGTCGTCAACTGCAGACAATTGCACCGATGCTAATTGTAGTCAGCATCAATCCAGCTAGAACACCGTCCAATCAGAAGGCACCAAAAACAATCACATACAGATCATATAAACAGCGGAGGCTATGGACAGGATCGGAAACCTGAAACCGGCTCTCAGCCTATGCTAATCAAAATGCTAACAGAAAAATGAAGTGCTGTTTCAGTGACTTAGGAAAGGGGTTCAGATGAGAATGACAGGTTTAGCCGCATAGAAATGAAAAGAGCCTAAAGCGTCATACACATTGCAAAAGTCGATGTGAAATAAGTAGGAATTGTAACACTGCTGTGGCAGGGAAACTACTACATTCACACACTATGGCAAAATTTTTAAGAACTTCCAGGGAAAAAAAAAAGCTTTCGCTCCCGTTTTATGTCATAAGCTGAAGCAAGGGCCACTAAAACAGTTTTGAGAATGCGTGTCTTGTTTGCCAACCGGTTTACAGATACCTGAATTGCACTTATCACATTACCTACAGATGTATTATACGAAATCATTCCAATGTAATCGAGCTTGAAATGTTATGCTGACGAGCAGCAAGGGATGTGAAGTAAAGCCAATTGGGCCGGAGTGTTCAAGCTGCGCGACGACCATTGGACGGTGCGCGGGAAGGAGAGCAAAATGGCCCGAGTGAATGGCGTTTGAGTTGGCCTCTTTCGAGCATGTTATCATCTGGAACAGAGAATTTAAACGGAGGAAAGTAAGCGTTGATACTGAGCCTGATTTTTGTAGCCAAGATCAATCTGTAAATGAGAACGTCTCAAGCTGGGAAACTGGGAAAAAAGGCATGCAATGGGAGAGGACAGCAGTTGGCTGGGCAATACAGGGCAAATGCAAACTTGTTCCATGGCCTGCAGGACACCATCAAATCCCCACATGGGAGTCAACACATTCGTGACTGCGGGTAACAATAACTGGAGCCCTGAGACAGGCAGAAGAGGGGATATGGGGGCAAGCAGGCCGAAACCTGGGCTGCCAAAGCCGCTTGGAGATGACGCTGACCTGATCCCTCGCTGACCTTTAACCTGCGGGACCTGCTGATGTGTGGAGTAAACACGACTTAAGATACCTGGTAAATATCTTGGCAAGACTATCTGAGGCATGCAGATACTTCATTTTCCCAGGAATATTCAGGAAACAAGACCGTGGTGAAGATCAGTCGGAAGGGTAACACACACACACCACCAGTGGCATCAGAGGGATATGGACACCCTGGCAGATTCGGGGGGGTACAGCACTTAACAGGGGCCTTGATTGCATAAAATGATGTGCAGAATTTGACATGGGCCCAAGGTAACATTATGTTGGGGTGGGACAGAATTTCTATGTACACCCATGTATAGAATAGCAAAGGCAAAGTTTTAGCATCCAAGTTAGAAACCATGACTAACTATACTACACAACACTACACTACACTATACTACACTACACTACACTACCGAATCATTTAAAGCATCATAAACCATGACTAACTATACTACACTACACTACACTACCGAATCATTTAAAGCATCATAAACCATGACTAACTATACTACACTACACTACACTACCAAATCATTTAAAGCATCATTTCCAAAAGCCCACAGTTTCCCTAGTGACATGAGTATCATTACTGGTAAAGTTAGCATTAAATAACCGGTGTATTTGGGCTGAACTTTGTCAGCAAGGTCCAATTTAATTGTGTAATTGATAGATCACATTAGCTTGAAAATTCAAGCATAATAATCCAAGTGTTATCCTACATTAAGACTCACTGTTAACATTGCTTTATTGATCTTTCCCATGCCAACCAATAAGGCATGATTACATCTATAGATGACAAAAACTCAAAATATATGCATTTTCTTTTCAGCAGAAAATGGGAGGCAAACTGTGCAATTAGACCACCTGCTTCACTTTTCACAAAAAATATTCCAGGAGCTCAAGAACGACCTTCTGACTAATTACATTAACAAAGAGTTTTTATGACTAGGGTACCCTCCATTCAGTCACAGAAATAAGGAAACTGTCCTTTTGCAGATTCATCCAAAATTAAAAATGCATTTAGCTGCTGTAACTGAAGTAAGGTTGCCGCACCAGGCATACTCATGTTCTTTCAAAATAGCAGGATCATCTAAAGAAACTTCAAAGTCAATAACAGGCTATTGTAAAGATGACCGAAGGCCACTGTACGCTGATCTGTTTCATATGCATATGGACTGGAAGCCGAACAATAACAGCCTTTCATGTCATTTGCTGTGTCTGAAAAGGTTGTAGATGTGATGCAGGTCAGACTGATTGAGCACGTGATCATTTCCTTGTTCCTAGGTCAGCAAGGGAGGGGCTTGCGTTTCTCTTTAACCAATCACTGTCTTCATCATATGACATCAGCACATTAATTAAATTAATTAAAAACAGTTTTTTCTGCTAAGCAGTATGGTGCACAGATTCGCAGAGTACCTCTTTTTATTGTGCGTGCCTTTTGATAAGGGATGTGTCATAGATACACAGCATGGGAACGTGCTTACAGTACCTGAAAAGGCTGTATGGAGCGATGTAAAGCTGCGCCTTTATTTCATGGTAATAATAACAACAGCAACAAGCTGAAGGTTAAGGACCTTGCCAAAGGCTACACAGACACGTGACTATTCAGGCAAGGCCAGGCTTAAATCACTGACCTTTTGATCACAGACACAGAGGCTTAGCCTGTTCGGTCGCACACTGCCCACAGCTTGATGGCTGGACACCTTGCTTTTGGAAATGCGATGGAACAATGTGCCAAAATTGGCCAATATAGTGATGTCATACAATGAAGACTGGGATTGGTTAAAGAACCGAAACTCAAGCCGCTCCCTTCTTGACCCAGTGATACGTTGACCCCTGGTAAGTCAGGATGCCTGACTGATGGACTAAATTCGGCCGCTTCTTCTACGAATGTATTTCTGTACCCAAAGGGGTCAGCACTGTGGTTGTTCATAAATTAAACCCGTAAACTGAAAGTTTAGACAGACAACTGCTACCGCTGGCTTATCCCATGCCATGAACCCAGAAGCTCTCTGCTGAAGGCTATGGGCTGCAGTGCACGTCGACAGGGAGGAAAGCTGTCTGGCTAACACACTCTAATGTAGAGCAGGATGGGTTGGAGCAGAACCAGAGGGACTCGCAGGCTAGACACCTGGACAGTGATAAGTTAGGGTTCCGCCAAAGACCTGCGCTCGGAGCCGGCTTACAGGTCCCACTGAGTATCGCGGGCCGGCCTACCTTAGATCATACTGTGGACGGAACCCATTACATATTTATGCACCTTCCAGCTATAGTTTATATCGACTAACCACTGAGTAACAGAAGCTGTTACAGCGCAGTTTGGTGAAAGAGGGAAAATCAGGATGATCCATGGAGAAGCTCATCAGAAACAGGGTTTAAACAACAAACAACAAAAAGGGGAAAAGCCACACAACAGAAAGACCATGAGGGCTCAAGAACGAAATAATAAGAACTAAAAGAACCACAAAGTACCTATCTAACAGCACAAAATTGGGAGCAAGACTGCAAAACAAACATAGCTACAGTTACAAAGTAACTACTACAATGACTGGCTAAAGAACAGAATGAGAACTGGCTCTTCAATACACAAACATAACAAGGGCTAAAAAGGGGCAGGTGTGGAGTACAAAGGGCAGCGAGGAACGGGAGATTTCAATTAATAGATATAGCAGGTAAAAAGACCAAGTGAATCTGCAACAAGGAAAACTGAACATACTGCAATCAGGGAACAGGGAGCAAACACAAGGGAACTGGAATACACTCACTTAATAAACCAAAAGAATATAAAATAACAGATGCTAAACAAAAAAAAAAACAACTAGTTGAGTCTGCCCTCTGGCCAGCCTTGAACCCACAATAAAAAGGGGGGATAGGAACAATACCCAACCACACCGCAGTCCAGGAACTCACTTAAAACTAAGGCACTACAAGACAGAGGAAGTAACAGCATGGCCAGCGACACCTGCTGGCCAAACGGGGATAAGACACATCGGACAGGACCAGACGAGCACCGATTCTGACAGAAACATTTTACAGACATCAACCACTTTCTCAGAATTTAGATAGTAATGGATGAATGATTTAGGTTCCATTTTACAACAGAAATCCTAATATCATTTGATAACAGTTTAGTTTTAAATTATTAGTCCATCTCATTAAATCTCAATAACGCATGAATTCAGTTCAATTGCCGCCAAACTCCACAAGTGATACCAGTTACTAGTGCTGGAACGAATTTAAAAGCTAGGCTCACAATTTTCATGTCGACTCAAAATTGTATCTGACACCAAGTAACCTTAAATAGTCAATATTTTTATTTATTTTATTTCAGGATGAACAGCTTTAGTACAAGTTAAATTAAATTAATTCCTTTGTGGGTGGTGTTTGGGGAGGGGGGGCATGGCTGACAAATACCCTTACACGACGCCGACATGGTACCAAAGACTTCAGCCAAAAACACATCTTGCAAAGCAGAAATATGTCCAGTCCCCAAAAACGCTGTTTAAAGGAATTATTCAAAGTACATCATGATTATTTTTTAATTATCACTTTGTAATCAAATTGTGTTTTTTAATACATCTTTAAAACGTTTGCATATTTATTTGCACCAGCTATGTGTTCATTTATTTATCATTGGCACTCATGAATCCTTAATTCTTGTTTTAAATAAGATCGCATTCCGTATCTTGCATTGAGCCTATTTTGTAATGACAGCTTTATTCTTTCCCTTTAGAGATCATCTATAAAAGGATTCTGTTTCCATGGTCCCAATAGTGCCCATTATAAGAGGGTGGTAGTCATTCATCATAAGAGTGAGTTCAGTATGATGGCCTTGAAAGACTTCCAAAAACCGCTCATTAACAATTCACTATCATTCTCTGCTAACTGTGGTTTTACATTCCAGCCTGATTTACTTTGTAGCGCAGTGCTGTGCTCCTGAACTGATCTGAATGTGGTTCATAAACAGTGGAGGATTTTTGAAAGGTCACAGCCTCTTATGTTCACTGTTTTGCTGAGATTTTCGCGTGGTGGGTTGATATTTTCTCTTTGACCTGTTTGTTTAAATAAGATCCAAGGAACCACCCGAAAAAAAGCAGCCAGTCTGGTTCATTTGATTTAAGGAATATATTCAAATGATAATTAACACAGAAATTAGAAATTGATTTAGAAATAAAAAAAAAAATGTATTTTAAGCTCAGAAACCTAAATGATACTTAAATTTAAAAATGTATTTAATAGCTGACTGTTGTGCAGAAATGCCATTGCTGCACTAATCAGAGCCTAAATTATGAATTATCTCTTTGCATGCATTTTGTTTTTTTTTCAGTGTTGTAAGTTAACTATTTTAACTATTCGGTCAGTATTTGTGTAGCCATGCAAAAACCAGTCCTTTAAGTCACTTATACATATTGGAACTGGTGCTTACAGACATGTTCATGACATATTTATAACTTCGGATATATAGAGGACATTGCTCAGTCTTTGTTCTCCTGACACTGGCATGTCTGTTGAATGTCAGTCTGCACTTTTTATTGTGTTTCTAAGGCTAAAAGACACAATCTACCATCCACATAAGAAGAGTGATTTCGCTGTTATGTCAATGAGATTTATTTTTTTTCGTTTCATACACAATGGTGTTTGCATTTATTAAATGTCAGGTTTGGTCATCTTTAGCTTCTTGTGTATGCAAATTGCATCAATGCATATGTAAGTTTGACTTTTGTACAGATACATTCTGGAAGGGGACCATACGAACGGTGGCCTAATGATATCTGGCATGGCGATGGTGAACAACTGCCACTGAACGTAGCAGTAAAAGCAGCAGCAATAAAAAATACAATGACCCACTTTTGTCATACACAGGAATAGAGAACGATTTAGTGTTGCTGTGAGGTGAAGGACACTTTGATAATTAATCTAAAAGGGTTTTAGGTGAAAAACATTAACTTTGTACAAAGGAGCAACAGCTTATCATAATAATATGATATGTAAATTCAATTACTGTACATCATTAACTTTGTTTTAAGGTTAAAATAACCACCACTAAACAATGATGTCACTTATTTTTAGTAAATATTTTTAGAAACAGAAATTCCTGTTTACCTCCATGGATCGGAACAAACATTGCCACAAATATTACCATAAGTAAATCATGTACGACTTGTTACAGCTATAGCTCACTTCTCATTGTGCACTATATGAATCACCATTTGCTGGAATGACGACCAAAACACAGGAAGAAAACCATCTCCCCCATCACTATAAAAAATGAGCAAGCAAACTCCTTGTTATTTTTTTATTCTGCTATAGATGATTAATGAACTATTTTGTAATATAAAGACCACGCTTATGCATATATTTATTATAAATAATAATGCTAAATGAACTATTAATATTATTTTGGGTGAGTATAATAAAGCAGAAATGACAAATTGGCAAAGTTAAAAAGACTTCTAAACTGCCGTCAGCAGGGAGAACTTGACTTTGCCTATTCACGTAAGCGAAATGTGCTGATGTGGTATAATCATGGTGTTTATATAAATAAATGTGTCTGAGGGATGAAGATTCGCTTATTATAATGGAGAACTTTTACCACTGCTGTAAAATAGCTAATAAAATAACATTAGGTTAACCTTAGCCTTTGTTCACCTCTTAATTAATACCTGATTGATTGGCAGTGGCCATTTAGTGACCTTGGCGTGGCAAGCCATATCTAGAATGCTGTAGCTAATATGTAAGGATAGGGATACAAGAATATTCCTTGCTGACATGAACAAGAGTGTGGGGTCAATGCTGTCCGTTATGTGGATCATTCTGGCACTTTGGTTTCTTTCAGCATGCAGGTTGCATTTTATGATGCACGTTAAGCTGAAGTAGGTACAGTCTACTTCTGGACGTCTGGTAAAATGTCAAAACAGAAAAAAAAACAAAAACTCCAGATGTCAGCAACTATACAAGCAGCTGTCCAGTCCCAAAGTTTCCCATTTTGAAAGCGCTGTCGAGATCTTTGCGTGAAGGTCGGCTTTTTTAAAGGTCCAGAGCTCCTATCTACTTGGGAGATGCAGCGATTACGGCAGACACTGAACTTTATCACCGGGCGGCACGCGCGCACACAGGGAACCGGACCTAGAACCAGTAGCAGGAACAGTCAGCTGATAGCGGCAGCTGGGCGTCCATGGACGGACAACGGTGGCCAGCCACTATCCGGAAATGCCACAGGCATTTTCTTTTCTTTCTGGATTATGCCAAAGCCGAATTCAGTGTGTTTGTCAAAGACAAATTATTAAAATCACAACGGACCGTGTTGTACTGCAGAAGGCATGGAGATGAACAGACAGACTACAAAAAATGCCACTTAAATGGCACACCTAAATGTCACGACACACAGAATCGCGATAAGCAGCCAGGGATGTGTTCTTTCGCTAATTAAAATTCGTCTGCTGATGACTAAACTCAGCTTGTGTATTTGGGTTTTTTTTCACCTGCTCATCACCCAGCAGTCTTCTTAGATGCATTCAAAGAACATCTTAGAACCCATTCGTCAAACAGTAGCTATGCTCAATGTCTGCAGGATTCATTAAAAGAACTGTCCACTAGGATGCATAAACATTTACACTGATCTATCTTCCAAACGAACATCGGTTGTTTGAAAGAGGCAACCCTTGTGCTGGTGCCTTTTCGAGGAAGTACAGGGAACAAGACAGGGGATACCCTAGAGGTGATGCTAGTTTACTGCAGGGCACACACCCATACTCTAGGCTAACTTAGAGACACTAATCCACTTAGCTGAATTTAATTGAACTGAATTTAAATGTAATTGAACTGAATTTGAATTTGAATTGAATTGAATTGAATTGAATTGAATTGAATTGAATTGAATTGAATTGAATTGAATTGAAATGTAGCTTTTGCTGCTTGCACAGGTACACTGGAATTCTTGCACACTTGGACAATAGATAAGATCAAAAGGTAAATAAAGCAGCATAAATTTGGACTATGGGAAGAATCTGCATACCCGCACAATCATTGGGAGAAAACACAAACTCACACACACAGAACCAGGTGTGTGATTCAACTGCAGCCACACGCCATCCATGCTTAAAATTGGGACACTGCTGCTCATTCATGCAAGCCTAATCCCGCACCTAACGCTAAGCTCAAGATCAGCCCTTTACAAAGGAGTTACTATACAAAGGCACGTTCTCTGACATAATAAAGGACCTATATTGTAATTGTTTCCATAGCGATTTAGGAACAAGGGCATTTACAGCAAACCTGAGTGCATCCATAGCATCTTTGTCTCTTCTGTGTAAAGCAAGGCAGAGGCCGTGCCAGGGAGATCCCTCTTTCAGTGTCCTCTACTCTTGTCACCTTCGACATAAAACCAGAGAGATGGATTTCTCTTGATAGCCTCGCAAACAACCTCTTTGGTAACAATCTATGGTCTATAGGAGCACTGTTTGTTAAGTGTGGTATTGATTGGCTGGAAGCACAATTACACTGTCTGGCACACGTGGATTACAGGAATTACCTGAGATAGTTACAGGGCTGTTTGTTTCACGATAGTTTGGTCAGCTAGAGAATATCGATAACAAATAATATTTGTATTATTACTATAAGTATAGAATTTGGAATAAAGACAGTACATCGTCAACAGGGCTATGTTAATGAGGCTGGAAAGACGTACCAAACAAAAATCCACATCTAATGCATACAACTATTAGGCAGTGCAGGGGTGACACATTTCTGACTGATAGAATCTGTTATAGCAAAATTATCTAATGGGATGTAAGCGGCCAGCAGAGGGCAGCTTGCAAGACAAACGTCATTAAGTCCATCGATGGTGGATACTGTTATACCCTTGGGCAACGATATTATTGAGTAATTGTAATCTGCTTTGGAAAAAAAAACATAAACTAAAGCGAGCCAATGTTCCAGATCCACCTACTGATCACATCTACTAGACGGCACGGCTCTGACTTTATCTGCAATCTTAATGACATTTTGTGTATCACTTGCGTGATATACGTGCATTTAAAGTCTTTTTGAAGCAACTGATTAAATATCTGATCGTGGAATTTGAACTGAAATTATTTACCACAGGGAAGGAAAAACTTGTAAAAATTGTAACTCAAAAACCATGTCTTATAACAGTGTTTCTCAATCTGGTCCTCAGGGGCCTACAGCTGGTACACATTTTTGCCCCCTCTGAGCTCCCTGCCAGAGAGAGATGGGAGGGAGCAAAAACATGGGCTGTCTGCAGGCAACATAATCCTATGAGGTGGACAGCAGGGATGTGATTCTGCTCTCTGAATTGCCAGCTTGAGTGAGGTTTCAGTCCCAGCCTCTGGGTACCTGGAGGCAGTGGGATATGCCCTAATTCTGTCGTGGATCCTGCTCCGAGCACGCTGGGCCCGGTTCCGAGTACGTGGTACCTAACAGGCTTGCCTGAGGGCGTCCCCTCTGCACGCCAACACATGCCCCGCCATCCTCCGTGAAGCAGACATGTTGCCCGTCTTCATCAGTGAGACGGGCAGACGGAGAGAACCCACATTCCCTCAACCAGCTGTTTATGCAGCTAAGCAGCAGGCGTAAACTGAGCGATACGGCCGGACTGTGGAAAAACGCCGCGCGTCGCTCCCCGAAGGGGCTTTCTGGAAAGACGGGCAGTGCTAACCCAATCGCAGCGGGGCGGGGGGGTGGTTTCCCGAGCAGGAAGACCTCAGCAGCATTACCCTTTAGCTGACCTTCGGCCCGATTAACTCATGCCTGTGGACGGAAATCAAAAAGAAACAAAGTGTAGAAATAGATGTTTCTAGGAGATAGAGCAGCTGGGAGTCTGCTAGTCAGCTTCTTGTCTTCGGTATCCGTTTTCAAAATGGCAGTTTTCTAAAATATGGATTCGCCCAGAGAATCACAAAACAAAACAGCTGTCGGAGAACAGAATTAGGTTGCGCTTTGGCTTTGGATAAGGATTTCGTACAAATCTATGTATATAAAAGTGAGATGTCTTCTTCCAAGTGAAGTTTGTTAAGTATATTTATCACCCTGAATATAGGGTGTTAGACAAAGACAAAAATAACTCAGCTGTTATTGAATTAAACAAACTGGGAACCAGAGTGAGATTTCTAATTAATAGTTTTAAGCTCTATTATTAGATTACTTTTGAGAATACTTGTAAGCCATATGCCTGTCACATTTTATGATCGTTACTCTAGAATACAGTCATACATTGAGTTACGTTCTATCGAGGAAGGTCTGATCATTCTTAGGTCCGATTAGAACCTTATTGAAGTTTATTGAGAAGCATCTGAAGTAGCTGTAGCAGACATTAGCAGACATGCAATGGTGGCATTGACTTATCACCAAATAATAAAAACTATAGCAACAGAGTTGTTATTTTTAAATAAAAACAATAATAATAATCATCATCATCCTCATCCATCTGTTTTCCATAACCGCCTGTCCTGTCACAGTCATGGGGGTCTGGAGCCTATCGAGCAACAGCTGCGCTAATCCAGTAATAATAATAATAATAATAATAATAATGTAAAAATTGCAGTCGTGGTTTCCCCCAGCAATAAAAATTGGGTAACTGTCAGTAACTGTCATTTTTATTAAGTAATCTGAAATTATTTAAATTTAAAATTGATTTTTCTAATTGCATCAGTACTGTACAAAGTTAGAGGTTATTTGGGCTATTTGATAGACTCCCCCGCTGCCCCCA
>JAABNX020000057.1:3287543-3306522 GCA_015163995.2 Mormyrus lacerda
TCACTCACACACACCAATCACTCACACACACCAGTCACTCACACACACCAGTCACTCACACACACCAATCACTCACACACACCAATCACTCACACATCATTCACACCTTCTGGTAATTTCTGTAAATCCAATTTGCCTCAGCATGTTTTTGACCGTGAGGGGAAACCAGAGTACCTGGAAGAAACCCCACGATGACACGGGGAGAACATAGAACACACATAGAACCCTGGCAAAGAACCCTGGTCCCAGAGGTATGAAGCAACAGTGCTGACCACTACACCACTGTTCAGGCCCACATTATTATTATTATTATTATTATTAATAATAATAATATTGATAATAATTCTTTTTTTATTACTTTAGTACGTCTTTATGACATATATGTTCTTTGATAAATATGTTAAGTTCAGTTTCATTTAGACAAGGAAATCACCAGCAGCAAATGAATCACAGGCTGATTTGAAGCTGACCTTGAAGATGCACGCCGTGTAAAATGGAATCCGCTCGT
This sequence comes from Mormyrus lacerda, assembly GCA_015163995.2. NCBI lineage: Eukaryota > Metazoa > Chordata > Actinopteri > Osteoglossiformes > Mormyridae > Mormyrus > Mormyrus lacerda. The sequence continues at coordinate 3,288,052 of JAABNX020000057.1, forward strand.
GTCTGAGTGGGAATGTGTGCCGCCTCACGGCTGAGCTCCTGAAGGCACTGGAAGGGGCTGTTTGTAATGTACTTCCTGTAGCTGATGTACAAGGCACGACAGAAATTCTAAAATCCAGGGGGATTGTATATGTGTGTTTGCGTGGGCTTCCGTTCCGCTGGAGCCATGTGCATTGCAAAAGCATCTCAGTTACTTTTTCCCATGATCCTTAGCTATAAAGTCTGGGCATTCAAGACAGGTAGTGAGTAAACTAATTATATAACAAATCATTTTATTGTTCTTTAATGCACAATATTCATCTCACACTTTACGTGCTTGGACACAGAAACTGTAGCAGCACCTTCCAGTAGAAGGATCTATGTTCCCCAAACACTGCCCCTCTGCCTCTAGGACAGAAAATCGGACAAAGGGGACGGCTGGGGGGGGGGCTGATGGTAGACAGTATGGCCCTTAAACCCACTAGCAAGGAAAAAGAAGTCGATTGCAAAACATAGATTTTGCAAAACAAATAAAATGCAGAAAAATAATGGATGAGATCTGGAATTGGAATTGCAGAAGACCGTATTGAACAAACATTGAAGTAACCTTTCGATCCCACGTTCCAGAGTTCCCTTTGAACAAATAACTCAATCAGTAGACTCTGTGTGCTCTATCTGTACATTGGTGATTTAGGATGACCTGAAGTATAAAATAGAATAGATTTAGAGCTAGCAGGACGATTGCTGTTTAAATTGTTCTGCACTCCCTATGACCAGAAGGAAATGCAATTAGTCTGACCAGAATTAATTTGTACACTCTATTTCTGTCTCAAATATGTTTGCAGGACGAAGAGGATATTTGCATGTCCGGGGAAATGTGAAACTTCAATTAATGCCGAGCGGGACCTGGTTGATGGTACCTATCTTAGGGGAAATGAATGAAAGTTCAGCCCTGGGTAAAAGATGAAGTCATTTCCAACGTCTATGCAAGAGAGCCACGTTTGAAAAGAAACGGAACAGTGGTACCAGGGACTTGGAAGTTAGAAGGGTAATGTTCCGATTCTGGTGCAGTAATTTGAAAGAATCTCTTCAGATTGACAGGGGAATTCGGAATGTTAAGATAAAGAAACAAACAAATAAATAACGAGCTGAAGGGATTTGTTGCTTTTGAAATCAAATCAAGCAAAACCTAGACTTCGAATCAGGTTTTTTTTTTTTGTTTGTGATGATGCCATTATGTAAATAAATCTATACAGAACTTTAAAAATTAAAATAAAATAAATCCTTCAGTTAAAGGGCTCGAAACCGATTGTTTTATAAACTCAGGGTTGTACAGCTTGGCACAGTTTTATTTTTGCAGCTTTTTTAATGGAAATTGAAAAGAGCAGATTTTTTAAAAGTTTTTAATGCAGGCAGTAAGGGCTTGGCCGGTCCTGATGAGTGCTGTTGGATGTAGATGTGAATACCTCTCACAGGATCATAATGGTCTTACAAAATAACAGTTTTAAAATCCCTTTTCAGGCCATTGGAAATAAGTTTCCTGTAGGTATAATTTCTGTTCTGCATCTTTTATAATATACTTTTTTATATACTATTGAAAAAAAGAACTCTTTTATTAGTTGTACATTCTTCAGACACTCATATCTTCCAAGTACTACCTCATTACCTTCTTTAAAATGGTCATCGAATAATATTTAAGTTTCCCAGTAATGACATTTTTCAAGAATTCTCTTTGGTAAATTACCTTAAATTGCCGTAAAGCACTTTGTGACAAGCTTACTTGTGTTAATGCGCCGTGCTAAATAATATTTCATTGATTAGTTCAAAATGGGCATTAAATGTTATAGAAATTCCACTAGAAAGATAAAATCATCTCAAACATTAGTAATTCCTCCTCTGGTTCGACTGGCATCTGGTAGAAGGTCTCCTTCCTCTGCTTTGTGGCCTGTGCATCTTGGTAACACTGTTTGGGTCATTGGTTTGGTGTAAATTATGGGGGGGTTGTAATCCCCCAATAAACAGAACCGGCCAAAACAACTCTCCCCAAATAATCATATTGTCATGGTGAATGGATAAAGACCTCAACAACCCCCCCCAATGTTCTGGCAGGGTCAGACGTCAAGGGATGGGAAGTAGGAACAGGAACTTTATTTGGGGCTGTGAATGGAAATGGGCTTACTTAAAGCAGAGTGTATGGGGGGGGGGCAAAATATGAACTTTTGCTGTTTCATGTCTCCATGGGGAAAACACATATGGTGTCTATTTGCATAAGAGCACCAACTTTATTCAGAGATAAGGCTGCGGAGGGAGTTTTACTGTAGCTTTTGGTTGTTAGAGGTAATGCAGTGTGAGAAAACTGTAGAGCAGCTTGCCCATGCCTACAGTTTTCACCAAAGACAAACATAGCGTTACGTTAAATATTATACTATGGCTCAGAGGTGACTTCATCATTTTCTCTCCAAAAATACTACCGTTGGTAGCTAATCATTGCTACCGATGATACAAAAGAACTTCAGTAAAGAGCATTAGTCGTTCTGACTTCCAGCACCCTGAGTACAAACCACCTTCCCGGGATCTGAGGGAGAAAAAAGATGGAACTCTGCCAAAGACAGGGATGGAGAACAAGGAACAGGTCGAGATCTAGTGCATCACATGACTTCATCCTGAGACATCCACACCGTCCACTGCTTACACAAAAATGCAATACTAGACTCATTTAACAATACATTTTTCCTAGTGATACCTTGCTGCTTTTTCCAAATTTAACTGAATTCGAAAAGTGCATATCTTCTTTGCATTTACAGGCAGTTGCCATGACGATGTCTCCAGCTCTTTTACAGAAATATCAGGGCTGATCTATGACTCATAATAGACTGAACACATTAAGAGTTTTTTTTCTTCCTGTTGGAGTATTTTCTACCTACGCCTTTACTATAGATATTCAGCATTTCTGCTCCAATCTGCAAGTCCTTCCAGCAGTTTTCTAATCAGCACCATCTATGTTGTTCTATTGTTCTCTGATGCTTCCTGACTAATTCAAAGGTATGGTAATCAGTCTCACGCAGCTGTCGGGAGACCAGATATGTCGGTGAGTCGTGCTACAGTCGAGGTTCAAAGATTCCGGAGCCTTTCAGGAATTCGCGAGGCTAGCGCTGACCTGGAAATACGCGAGGGAAAACCCAGCGCAGGGGCCCTTCTCTTTAACCTCATTTGTCACGGTTAATCCACTCCGCCGGACAGATCTTAAGAGCATCGTATGACTTGAGATTTGTCTTCTCCGCCGGACTCCAATTGGCTACAGTGTGACACTGGTGCTGACGTCCGGTTTCTGCACCCCCCCCCCCCCCCCCATTTAGCTGGGGTATCCCTTAACATCTTTTGGTTTTGCCCTATGTCACAAAATCACTGGACTCCTAAATTACAGAGGGTAATATTTAGTGACGGTCATTTATCTACATAGTAATTCCAGTCACCATGAAGCGAAATGAGACGGCATGCTAGATATTACGCCTACCTTCACCACCTCCCACAGCGAAAATATTACTGCTCCTCACATTAAGCACAAACATACTTCATCTGCTTCTTCAGTTGGTAATGAAGCTCCCAAGGGCTCAAACGCTTATCGTCATATATCTTTTAGTAAGATTTAATTAAGACCTGGAATCACAGGTGATTTCTCCACCCACGCAATTAAAAGTATCGATTTTGTAATCCACAGCTGAGGGGGCCTGACCACCCCCCCTCCGCTCATTTTGTTCTTCCTTGAGTCCTATTTGGCCCGGGAATCGCAGTCTCATCACAATCGCCGGCGAATAGCCGGAGCCGCTGCTGCTTTGACTAATGCCGGCCTACGTACTCGGGCCCAGGTGTACTTAGGAGGGCAATATCGCTGAGCGCAGGTATATTTCTGTCCACTCCAGGCTGAAATTGATTCGACCAGAGGGAAGAAGTAATGATTGATGATTACCGCCACCCATCTGCTGCCAGTGCAATTTGCGGGGCGAACGTGCGCGTATCGATGCGCCGCGGACAGGCGACCGCCAGCAGCCCCGGGCTAATGATTCAGGAGCGGTGCGGCTCAAATGGGTGTCACTGTGCCATCGCGGGCCGGACGGAGAAAGAACTCACGGCACAGGTCTCAGTCAGGTCTCTGCCCCGCCACACTGACGCGGGAGACCACGTCTCAATACTCCAGATGTGAATATTGAGGAAAACATCTGTACAACCATTAGACTTTCTTCCATGGTTAAACTTCGGGGGAGAAAAAGAGCAAATGTGTTTCCGTCTGTACATTCCTTCTGGAAGTGGAAGATGCAGGAAAAGTAAAAGGAAACTCTTTTTTTAAATTTCCTGACTTTGATTTTTGCCAGTTTTGTGGCCTCCATGATATAATTAGTCACACATGGATTATTCTTATTTATAAACTGTTTGCTTTCCACATGTGAGACAAAAGAGACAGGGAAAGAAAAAAGCAACAAAGCAAGAGAGAGAAAAAACGTGCATGTTAGATGACATAATGGCTTAGAAAAAGAACAGTAGTCATGTGATCTCGTAGTCTGAGAGCTAAATACCAGGGCTCCCTCTATTGTTAGGTCAAGGAATAACAACTTGCTTCCCTACTCTATGGTTCTAGAAGAATTTCAGTGCTATCTTTACAGTATGTGTGGGCTATAATTATGGGGTCATCCAGGCATGGACATAGAACTTTTGAGCCCCCTGACAAAATATCACCTTGACCTCCTGCCCCCGTCTAATTTAGCGCATTATTTTATATATTCAAGTGTTGGAGCCCTGAATATACCAGGTCATCTATACCCCTACTACATCCCTGTAGGTGGTGCAACATATACCGTTTCACGTAAAAATAATGCTGCCGATTCCTGCTATTCGCTCGTTTTCCGCTCCTTCGGGCTCCTTACCTGCATGGCTTGGTACACGACGGCCATCGACTTTCCTCATGACACGAATCCAGATTTATCCCCCGTGTCTCTGATCCGGCTCCCAGAGCCTCGTGCCCGCAAGGCTGAGCCTGATTCTCTGTCACGGGTTGTTTATGAGTGGATGAGTCATTCTTCAGCACCTTTATATAAATTTACCCTAAGACAATTTATTTATTTATCTTAATTACAGAAGATGCCGTCGGACACCCACTAGTGGAATTAAAAAAAGGAAACAAACTGACAAAAACTAAATCCATTTTACTTTTACGCACCTTCTCAGTAATTAATTAAGTGTGAAATAAATTTTAGGAAAAATCCCTAATCCATTGATCCAATAAATGAGGAATTGGAAAACTGGGCCATTATTATTTTGATTTCATATAGATTTGCAAACAGACTCGTAGTTTTTCCATTTTTTTGTAAATATCTCGACATTCTAAGTTTCATATGGTGATCATTATTCCGATACCTTTGTAGATTTGGTCCGACTCCAACCTCAAAGTGTGTTTCTCTCAAACCACAACACTTTACTACATAATTATGGACACATTGCGCACAGAAGATGGTATGACTGTCTCTCACACAGCCTACGGTGGTGATGCACCATCGAATCGCCCTGCCAATCAAAGAGAGAAAACAAATTACTTCACTGCAATATCTACACCCTTATAATCTGTAATATCTACAAGACATTAACTAGAATCTGAAGCTATAATACCATTCTGTAAATGGTGGTTACACTGCAGAGACAGCTTTCTGTTATGATAAAACGCAAAATGAACCAGATTCAATAATTCCCTTTTAACTGCTTATAATATATAGTCAGTGTAATATAGTCTATGGCCTTGATTAAGATCAGTACGAGAAGATGGGTAGGCGATGATCATAGCACGCCGTTAAATAAAGGTGCATCAATGTACACCATTAATATTTATTGTCAATGTCAGTTGTGTATTCTACCCTAAATTTTACCTTGTATATTATCATTTAAACATGGGAGGATTTTTGTTTTCTGTAATAAAATGTGCACGAAGGATTGTGCTCGTTCAAATATTATTCTATTGTGACCTTTACAAGCTCATAACGTCCAAGCTGCCTGCAGAAGAAAGAACGAAGCAACACTCGATATTGATATTGTTTTATTGGGAAGCAGAAGAAGGATATTGTCTCATTTCAACACTCATGAAACACCTATCTGGACATCTTCGCTCTCAGAGAGAGCCGATCTGTAAGGATCGCCTGCAGCTCAATATATAGTTAGCTAAAAATCATTTCGGCCGCACCAACTGGACGCTGCGAACAAAACGTAAGGCACCTGGCGAGATGCACTCATCCTGATGGAGAACATTGTTGTTTCCTCCGTACCTTCAAGGGATCCGCATGTCTCTGTAAATTAACAGCTTTTGCAGTACATCTAAGATGGGGCGACGTAACCACGTAGTCAAAGCACTTGTTTCACCCCTCCGTGAATTTTACTTGCTACCAATCAGACACACAGAAAATGATCATCACTTTAACCCCCCTAAACTTTTGGCCCTTGATGACTCCCATTGTCCCCCCCGGCCCCCCCCCCCCCCCCCAAAAAAATGTATTTCTGGCTACAGCTGAAACCTGTCATTTGATTGGGTTTATTTTGCAGTACTTTTGTAAAATATTCTACTCTATGCATAATATCCGTGAGGCCTTCACTGGGAGCACAACGTATGTATTATAGCATATAAATGTAAAGCACTTTTGTCGAAGACACTATATAAGAATGAACTGAACTGAATTGAACCTCAGTACCTAGCTGAAGACGTAGCTAATTTAGCCGGCTAGCTGGAATCCAGGTCATGGACAACGGATGGCGAAACCCCCCCCCACTGGAACAATATTGCTCAGGTACAGCTGACTAAGGATGTAGCTAGACATGACATAAAGACATGAGTAATTGTAGGGACCCAGGCGGTCTCATTAAATTTGGTACTACAGGCCTCCTGTACATGTGCACATTCATCAACGCGGGATTCACATTCACAGCACCGTGTACCATCCCGCCAAGCATGGGCCACGACAGCGGATGAGAACCCTGGACAGGACACCCCAGTCGGACCACACGCTCTCACACACTAAGGACTAAAGACATTTAATTCAGGTAAATGCATGTCTTTGGACTGCAGGATTAAACTGGACTCTTTGGAAGGAAGCTGTGCAAACATATGGAGAAACTCCAAACTCACAAGGCCAGAGTAGCAAACCGTTAAACCACAGCTCAATATAAAATATTAAATGAATTGATAAAGTACTGCAAACAAAGCATAAACTATTATGATGAATTTCACAAGAAGGAAGATCATTCATAGATTGTGTTCTGCAAGCAAGGCAATCGCTGAATTTAGCTGTTATTTTTCTTGGTTTCATTTTTAAGTTCCATGTGCATCTTGTGTATTTATCTTCTACATATTCTGCCTGCCATTTCAAGATAAAAAATTAAAATGGGTTCTACCCATTAATAGTAGGACAGTTCAAGGGTACAACAACGGACACCCCCAGGGGTGTTAAGCAGTCACTTTCAAGTGATGTTTGTTTTCATCGTTGCACATTTGTTCAGTCGCTGTACCCTTAAGCCATAAGTTAAACGATTAGCCTCCTCAGACTGGCCGATAATGCAGTATAGCTATTGTAAAACTGAAACCAGTGAACTCTTATTTTAGATCCGCTTACACATCCACCACAAACCAGCGGTAACAATGACTCAATTAAAATTCTGCTAATACTCACACAAAAATGTTCTGAGGGCAATCAAAAAATGATTGGTTCAGAGAGAAAACCAATCATATTATAGAGGAGATGCGATATGAGACATCTGATTGGTTGACCCCGCCTCCTGTAGTTGTTTGGACCCACCTCCTCTACAAACTCATTGGTTTTCTTTCTGAACCAATCATTTTTCATTCTGCCCTAAGAACATTTTTGTGTAAGTAAAACTCTCATTAACTACTAGTACCATATCTGAAACCCTCAGTTCTATTAAACTTGGCCATTAAATAAATTCAACTGAAGTTTAGTAGATCGTGTTGACCTCCTCTTGTTTAATTCTGCGTTGACCTGCATTGACCTTCCTTACTCTCACGCCCCTAGTCTCCATCCTCAGCCAAGAAATATTGTTTTTGCGCCTTTATTTACATATTATGACATATGTCAACAGAATCTTTCTCTCAGGTGTTACTTTCTGATTTCTAAAACAGAAAGGTAGAAAAAAACACATATTCCAGTGACAGTGTAAATAGTCCATATATAGAGCTGCAGAAGCAGTAGAAAAGTATATTCTGGAGGCGGTTGATGCCACGTTGGGTGAACCGAAATCCCAGAAGCGAAAGTGCATAATCTTCAGGCAGGAGAGAAAATGTGAAGAACCTGTTTGATCTTTTGTCAGGGATTATCTATCAGAGAGGAAAAATGTCAGCCTCTGTGAAGGAGCCAGACTGAATCTGAGAGTCAAAATATAAATTAGTTTTAAAACTCCTAAAATATCACATATCTGGTGATAACAAACTGGTTGTGCACTTTGTCTTAATGAGGAAAAAAGTGAATAGTCTAGTTTTTGTTTTTTGTTATTTTTTTGTGTGTCTCTTTATATGTTTGTGACTCTACAGGGCTGCCAACTAGATTTTCAGTTCGAGTCTGCATACATATTTACATGTATATTTACATGGAGTCTGTAGGGTTCGCAAACTACACCAACTCGTTTGATGTGGCTCATTTTAGGTTTATAATGGAATAATATAGTTTTGTCGCAAGATTTCTCGCCCGAGCGGGAGTCTGAAAGTACGAGTGTCACGCCAGATGTGTGAGAGTTGGCAACACTGAGTGCGAATGGTTCACTAAATAACAATGTTCTGGAAAGTTTTAGGACCACATGACCTTCAGAGGGCTTATAGAGCGCACACTACAAGTACAGGAAGTAGATTTATTTACTTCCCCAGAGGTACAGTGTGAGAGCAGAGCATGAAGCCACAGTGTGTGTCAAATCGGCAGAAATGTGCAAGTCACCGAATGACAGAAAAACCCAGTAAGACCCCCCTAAAACCCAGACAGCTGGTGAAAAGCGGCACGGTTATTTATAACGAAACTGACTGAAACATAAAGACGCACATGTCAAATACCCCAGTCCGCCTTACCGCTGTATCACTCCACATCTTCCTCTTACGTTACAGCCATTTCCTGTAGCTGTTAATGACATTAACTGTATTTATCATAGGTGCGTGACATGGCTGGCTCATTAGACTGATGTTTTTCATAAGCCTCAGTGCATCTTTTATGGACTCAATGGGTCCATGTGCTACAATTATTTACGGTGTGTCAGGATATTCTGCCCGGATCCTCATAACATGTCCGGTCTTCCTGCTAGCGTGTGTACTGGGCATCTTCAGTGCTCTTCTAAACTCAGAAATCGCACCTAATGATGAACCAAGCTTGTAGTTCAGTGTTAATCTTCTGTCACGCTTTGGGTTCGATTTCATTTTCCTATTGGCATGTAATAATATATGGAAGTTATTTGTTTATATCCTGAGCAGCAGGCCTTGTAAATAATGCCATGGCAAAGTAGTATAATTTAAGATTTGGATAAGGAGGCCTACCTTCACAACGCACATATACAGGAAGAAAAAAAAAATATATATATATATATATATATATACACACACACACACACACACACACGGCGTAGCACCATCTAGTGTTAAATAACATGAATTACCTCATGACGTTTTGATCCCATTTAACGTATTGTTTCCACATGATGTTTTTTTTTTTATTTATAAAAATGGGTGCTTCATTTCTGTGCTGTGTTAGATTTGTATTGATGTTTGGCTCCTGAATGCATCATCCATTCCGTTCTAATAATGGATCAAGTATTAAATAACCAGAGTCATTTAATGATTTCCCAGGAGGAAACTGTTGTTTTCAACATACTGTCTCTTTACCGCATATATTAAACTCGTTAAACTCTTTCCTCACAGCTACTGTTTTGTATAAGATTTCTGACAAGGTTCCTCGTGCATATAAAACTGAAATACCCCCATTACCGCGTTTTTCATGAATCTGAGCAATAACAGATTTATATGCTAATAAGGTAACAGTCATTTAGACCCCACGCCAGGGGACACTGTAAACATACAGAAGTAATAAGCTGGCCTGAAATGGCGTGTTCGGACTGGAAGGGGTAGACGTAGGGTCCTTTAATAGACTCGCATGCACACGACCAGCACATACAACATACATGAACACGCATGCGTGTAAATATCGCGTGAGACATGAAAACCAGGATGTTTCTTGAGAAGTGATAGCCTTTCCCAGGCGCTTTAACATCATCTTGTGTTTAAAAAGACAAAATGTAATAAAATACTGAGTTTATAACTTTTCACTGCGTTTGCTTGCCAGACATTATTAGCAGTTTTACCATTAAGCAAAAAATATCAAAATATAGTGTGATACATTGATTACATTCAAATATAATATAACCAATATTAATCAATATAATAATACAATTGATTATGATGAATATAATATTTTCAATATAACATACACATATTTGTTACCTCAAGAGGAACAAATGTCACTGTGACTAAACGAAAAACTAAAAAGTTTTGTTTGGTCACTTATGGTTCAGGTTAGGGCTGGGTAGGGTTAGGCTTGTCATTGATGGGATTAGGGTTTTTCCTGTAGAAACGAATTGATGGTCCTCACAAAGATATGAATTTCAGATGTGTGTATGTGCCTGCCTGTCTGTCTGAAAAGAGAGGAAGATGGGATGTTTGAAAAGAAATATTTCAATACCTGTACCCCGTGCAAGATATTTAACTCTAATTAATGGCTGGCAGATCTCGATGAGCTTCATGATGTTCTTTGCGGTCCAGAGCTCGGTCCAGTTATTAATGTATAATAAAGCTGTTAATATATGTTAAGATGCTATGGCATACTTACATGCTGCTTATGAATGCTCTATGAATGCATTATGAAGGTGCACTGAATGTTCTATAAATGCATTATAAAGGCATTATGAAGGTGCAGTTAATGTAAAGCGTTACCTAAAAGTTTAATGCTTAAAACACGGCAGAGGCCCCTGGGTTTCGGTCCAGGTAAACCCATACATTACAGCAGCCCTGCAGGAAAATGGACAGAGAGGCGGCGGGGGGGGTGACTGTTCTGAGGTGACAGTTTTCATTTTGAGCATTAAACATACATCCATCTGTGAACCTCTCACCCTGGTCAGGGTCACCGGGGAGATGCTGGAGCCGATCCCAGGCAGCATAAGACGCAAGGCTGAGTTACACTCTGGGCAAGAACCAGCACTGAACAGTTTCAACTGTATCCATAATATTCTCTATCACAACCTTTTTTTAATAGTTGGGATCCCACTAAGTGACAATGTGATATATTTCCCCCAATAAACACAGAGACGTTACTTTTAAGGATGAGTGTATTTCCTCAGCTAATGGCAACAACGTTGCACACTCAGAGATATGGTTTGGACAACAGCGCATTACAGGCTTAATGAAGCAGGTACAGCATAAAACACGGAGCTGTATGTTACACTCAAAAAAAAGGGGAAAAATTGTACCTTTGCTTGTCCCTGGCGCTGTTCCCTCAAGAATGTACCCTTAGCTGTAGGTGATTGTACTTTTTAAGGTACAGAAATGGACTCTGAGGAAGATTTCTGTACTACTGATGGTACATTAATGCTGTTTGTACCTTTTAAGGTACAGAAATGGACTCTGATGTACATTTCTGTACTACTGATGGTACATTAATGCTGTTTGTACCTTTGGGATGTTCCCCAGAGTCCATTTCTGTACCTTAAAAAGTACAATTACAAGCAACGTGACAAGTGAAAGTACAAATTTTGTCCTTATCTTCTGAGAGTGTAGACAAACTCCATGACCTGATTTCCCTGCTTAGACCTGTACCTTAGCGCAAAAACGGCACTTTATAACAGTTAAAACCAGAGGTGAGCGTTAGGTTCAGTCTGCCAATTAAACATTTTGACTATTGTCAGGCATACCAAAGGACAGGCCAAGCCTTTGTGTATAATTTACGCGTTAAAGCAGTATTCAACAGCAGATTTGCCCGATACACTTTACTCTAACCCATCGTGGTAATTTCTCTATGTGTGGTTACAGTAGGGTAATGTACCAGCTGATTACCATGGCTGCCCGCAATAATCAGGCTCACAGCGATTGGTCAGTCCTTATTTAAGCCCCAGCTGATTTACCGTACCCCCGGCACATTTTAATTCCACCCCTCATTTCCACAGTATGTCAGTATGTTAAGGGAACTCCACTCAAGGATGATGAGTGTGACTCTCACGCCGTGAGCCTTTCCAGGAGACTAATGATGCTTACGATGATTCCCGAGTGACAACGAGCCGTCTGCGTGCGCGCCTGTGCGTGTGTGCGCGCACGTCGTTTAAATAGCCCACATCAGGGTTCGTGCAAAGTCTGTAGCTGCCGCTGATGCAATGTGAAACGGGGGGATTCATACAGTATGATGAAGCCTGACAAAAATAAATTTAATAAAACCCCATGGACAAGCAACTTTGGAGCACCGGTATCCGCTGTTTATTAACGTTGATTCACGTCATCTCAGCAACTCATTAGCGACTGTGTCGGATTGAAACAAAGCTAACAAAATCTTCAACCAAAATAATGCAGACTCAGAATTACCATATATTGTACGGTGCTCATAAAAGAAAGTGTTTGAATTTGAGATGGATGGTTCTGAAATTCCACAAAGCTTATAAAACCATTCCCCCGCTCATTTCATATTCCGGTTTGAGTAAAATTAGAATTGACTGGATGTCAAACCCCAGGTACTTGAAATGACCTCTTAAAATGAGTAACATTTCATGTGAAAGCGTTAGCTCACAATTTGAGCTAACAGAGACATCTGCTGGTCAATTTTATCCAATACAAACTCAATGAGAAATAAACTGCCAATGAAAAAACATAGTAGCACATTCAGGTACATTACCTTGAAATTAATTGTACAGAACATTGAATTAAGTGCGCTAATAGTGTTAATTGAGATTAAATTTGAATAAAATTGATTTTATTATATTTTGATGTGTAATCAGATTTTTAGTAAAATCTTGATAGATAAATCAAAACAAATAAATACATTTTTCTTGTTCTTTTTGGCATTTGGGCTTTTTAATAATTTTATTTAGATAAACCTTTTCCCTCAGCAAAATGTAGGTGTAGTAAAGCCAGAAAGCCCCACTGTTAACATATCTCCTTAAATTAAACAGAATTAATGAAACAACAAGTGAAAAAAACGGATTATGATGTTAAGGTAAGGCTTTCCTCGTGGGTACAACCAACAGCTAAATGACCCATGTCTCTCCTACCAGTAGGGGGAGTCGTTTCTGTTCATTGTGGGCTTGAAAATCTATGTGTGTCTAGGAATACGCTCGCAGCTAGTTCGAGTGACATTAACGATAATAAAAATGAGGATATGAAATGCACAAGGGGTGCTACTTCTTTAACTAATTTCCCCTTGGGTACTTCATTGGACCCCATGGGTTGAACCCGACAGTCACTGACACAGCATAAGTCACGATGTTTCACATTTCTGCTTCTCCAGTCACCCGACTGTAGTCAGAGCTGAGCATTGAATCAAAATTCGAGAGATTCTAAAGGATTTCGGCAGCTCCGGAGGTCAAATGTGATTCAGTGGTAGTTATGGCGATGATGTGCAGAGATTACTGAGGGACCTTGGGGTGCGATGCATGAATAAGCCATACAGATACACAGAAGGCCAAGAAACCCCCCCCCCCCCTTACTACCAACACACTTATCCTGGTCAGGGTTGCGAGGTGAACATCATCATCATCATCGTCAATATTATTGATAAGCAGATGACATTAAGTGAGGATATTAAATTTCTTGAGAAAAAAAATACATGGTGATTTGCTTTTCAATGTCTGATATTGAAAATCTGATATCGTTTTTTGAGCTGCTAGAAAGTTGTATGCGAGGGGATGGGAGCCTGATTTTGTGACCTGAGTTGTGCCTAACCCTTGGTTATGTTGAATATAATTAAATCTCAGACACCCAACCAGAGCTACAGCACCGGAGAGAGCAATGATAACCATGTTTATTATGCGTGACGGAAAAGCATGAGAGACGCTTTGTTCACAAAACCAAAGCCCAAGCATGAGTCGGCATTTTTCCTTTATTAAAATCTGCAATAAAATGTTACACGGCTCCCTTAAGACCAAGATAATGAAGCTGTCGGTAATCATATTTTCTATTTTGGAGCATAAGACAGTGTAACAAGTCATAAATGTTATTTGTTTACCGTTGACAGAACACTGAATATTTCTTCTTTATTCATTACCATCAATTAAAATGTGTTTGGAATCAAAGAAAGTATGATCTTATTTCAACAAACACGTTGCAGAAAAACCATGGGAATGCAAATGTAGGTGAATTATAAAATGAGCATAGAAATTGTCGTCCCTAATGAGCAGAAGAGCACTAGTAATGAGTCTGCAGGCGGTGAGCCCTCTGTGAGGATATTTTAGATATGAACGACGAAGGTCATTCAGACCTCTCTCAACCTGGTTCCATGGAAGGTAAGGAGGATTAGAATAAACTATATTGGAAGGGCTTACTGTATTATTCAACTCTCCCAGACAATGTACATTTCATGTGGATCCGTATATAAAGTCTTTGACACATACTGTTAATGCAAAGCGCAAAACTTACACGTCATACTTCAATCTCAAGATATAACATTCACCTTAAAATACCACCAGTTTCACTTATGCTAACATCAGTCGTCAGGAACAAGGATCGTTCAAATCATTTACGGAAATGAAAGAAATTCACTCCGAGGCCTTGACAACAAAATTTTATACAGAACTGGAAGTAGGAAAGTTATGTAGAGGACAATAATGGTGAAGTTCGGGAACATCCATATTTGCAAAATCAGGCAAAGAGAATATATTGAAGTTGGACTGATTTAGGACTGACTCTTTCACAGCTCACCTACAGTTTTTGGCGCTGTGAGTGTGACATGCCACTTTATTTTTAACACACTGGTCATACAATTCTCCTGAGCATTTCACAGTGATCTGTGACTTTTCCATTCTGGTGCGCAGCCAGAACAGCCAAAGCTGATTTTCAACATGGCTTCGGGGCCTGATTCTAAATATTGCTGCTGAAACGGCTCTCGGATCATTGTGTGCTGCGTGATCTGTGGGCTCTACCTGCTCTGAGGTACAGGCCAAGTGAAAAGCCATTGTGGAACCAGAATGGGAACATCTCTTCTTCGAGGAATTATTTTCATTCCACTTTTATACATCTGCAGGTCTCAAGGTATGGCAGCTCCTCCTTTTATTAAATTCTACATATAGTTTTATTTTATTTATTTTCCTGGCAATATTTATTAGAAAGCTACAGATGCACCAGAATGACTATTTATACAAACGTGCATTGCAGAATATTTTAGGTAATATTTGAAATTCACAGCTTTGTAACTGGATTTAGGAAAATCCTATTGTTGTGAAATACAAGCTTGTTCTGATTAATTTGCAATAAATCATTAACAGACTTATCATTCATAACACCAGCCAAAATTAATATTTTTATTGGGGCGTTTTAGGTGTAATAATTTCTTAGTACTTTTCACATGTTCAGTAGTTTCTTCTTTGTGTGCAACCTGATTTTAACACATTTCGTTATGTGTTCTTTATGTCAAAAGTTCAATGAGAAGATAAAAATCCAGAAGTAATAGTTACTGTTTATATTTTTAAGATATTGTTACTTCCAGGACACCTTTTTCGGCAGATATAAAGCTTCCATCAACTGTGATTACAACAACTGAGCCAGAAATGTCAGATGTGAGTATGGAGAAACTAGAAAGTGTGGAACACAGTGTGGAGGACATGAAGGGAGAACGTGTAGAGATGGAGGGTGGAGAACGAGAGACAGAAGAGGCTGAGGCTGATCCTAGGGAGGGGATTCCGGCAATGGCTGATAAGGCAGCTGCTGTGGTGGAGGAGAAGAACAGCAGAGACATCTACAATGATCAGGTTGACGATGGCATTGACCGAATGGTTGGCGAAGGGGATGAAGAAGATGCCAAAAATGAGGCTGGAGGGGAGACTGAGGAGGAGGACAGGATGGGGATGCAAGAGGGGTATGAGGAAGATGTTGGAGTGGAGGATTTTGAGAACTATGGGGAAGAAGTGGTTGGACCAGACGTGGAGGTAGAGTTTGCAGATAAAGAGGAGGTTGATCTGGAGGTCAGAGATGTTCCGGTAGACATTTTCACAAGCAATGGCTCAAATGAAAGTGAGACTGAGACAAAAGGTAAGTGACATTTCAAATGGGCTTCAAATGCCACAGCATTTTGAGTTCTTGTGTCACTAGAATAGATATTTTAAAAAATATCCCTTCTCCCAAAATATTTAATGAATCAATTCTTTCATGGGCCATAATCATAAGAAGGTTCTCCAGAGAACTGGGGACGGGTGCAAACAATATAACAACAACAACTCTCCATCAGAGTAAATTCATAAATCAGGGAACTGGGGACTGGTGCAAACAATACAGCAACAACAACTCTCCATCAGAGTAAATTCATAAATCAGGGAACTGGGGACGGGTGCAAATAATACAGCAACAACAACTCTCCATCAGAGTAAATTCACAAATCAGGGAACTGGGGACGGGTGCAAATAATACAGCAACAACAACTCTCCATCAGAGTAAATTCAGAAACTATTTTAGGAATATCAACAAACTGATAGGAGCTACTAATTTATTTACAATCACGCTAAATTATGTGCTTTATACAAACCTATAAATCCATATTCCATAACTGCTTACCCAACACAGGGTCAATAAATAAATTAGTTACGTTTTGAATGCTAATCCAAAATGCATTTCTGAAGGTGACAAATACACATGCAGAGAATAATTTTCATTTCACATATTAGCCTGTAACTCAAAGGGTCTCCATCCAATTTTCACCGCGACGCTGAATGTCTACCCGGCGTCACAGATCCGCCCCCTGCTCCACTTGACACTTATGTACCACCACGGTCACATGGTGGCATCAGGAGGAAGTCTCACCCAGAGAGTAACGCCATGGGGGGAGACATTGCGGAGGACGCCGATAACTTCAGTGAGATGGTGACACCCGACAGTGAACTTTTGAACCTGGAGCAGACACAGACCATGGCGACCCTGGGTGATTCTCGAGAGGACGTTGCAACCCCCAGTCTTATAAACGAGGATGAAGATCTCAGTGACGAGCTATTAGAGGATGCTACAGATGGTTCAGGTGCAGCGCAAATGCCATGAAAATAAGTTTTTCTTTTTTCAGATAATATACCTGTGCCAGTCAAAAGTTTAGACACACAAAGCTGCCAACAAAGGAGTGATAGTGTCATGTCACGTGACCCGGTCACCTGATCTAAACACACTAGATATGGTTTTGGAGGAGTTTGACCAGAGAGCGAAGGAAAAGTGACCAATGAGAGCTCAGCGTATGTGGGAGCTCCTGCAGGAGAGGAGGCCACCTCATGGAACTGGTGTAGAGGAGACAGTAGGGTCAGACAGTCCCTGGGGCAACTGGGGTTAAGGGCCTCGCTCATGGTGGCATCACACTGCTGATCCAGGGATTTGAACCAGCAACGTTCTGAGTCCCAACACATAGAACTACTCCCCTCCACCCCCAACAATTGTTTTTGTTGAATACTTTTTGGTTGATGCAAAATTCCATATATGTTACCTTAAAGTTTTTATGTCTTTATAACTATTCATATGTATGAATAGATCTTTCTACGGGTGGGTGTGTCTAAACTTTTGACTGGTACTGTATATGTGATAGGATCAGGCATTTAAAATGACTCACAAACACTATACATTTACTTAAAATATTATCCATTTATATTAGTGTGGGTAAGGTTGGTAATTATAATTACTGTGATTCCAGCCCTTGGCATAGAGACATGGAAGATTGGCACAATTTCTGCAGCCATATTCATATTCTTGGAAGCAGCTGTTATTGTTGTATACTGTCTTAAATACAGGAAAAGAATGTCCAGGTAAGCCTTCATTAAATTAATTGTGAAAGGATTTAATTAATATAATGATTTAAATAAGTGATACAATGAATCACTGAAAATTAAGACACTGGGTGACAGTAGGGAAAATACTGCTGATATCTTTGATATAGCTACATGTCATTTCACAGACAAACAGTGTCAAATCTGGAGTCAGGCCGAACCGCCAAACGGGAATCTGACGCACACGCGGTGAATGGTGGCGATGGACACTCTCACCAGTAAGTGTAAGACATACTGTTGAGAGATATCCTCCTTCGTGCTTTTCATTTTGGAAACCTCTGTAAATGTGAGATATCCTCCTTCGTGCTTTTCATTTTGGAAACCTCTGTAAATGTGAAAGTAGCTTCTCCAGTGCTGCCGTAATATTGATTAGAGGCACAGAAGTTTATGTATTTATGTATGGATCTATCTATCTATCTATCTATCTATCTAT
>JAABNX020000057.1:3311587-3324123 GCA_015163995.2 Mormyrus lacerda
GGACGTGTCTCTACTGTCCATGCTACACGGTACTCCCACAATACTGGTTGGGACGTGTCTCTACTGTCCATGCTACACGGTACTCCCACAATACTGGTTGGGACGTGTCTCTACTGTCCATGCTACATGGTACTCCCACAATACCGGTTGGGAGGTGTCTCTACTGTCCATGCTACACGGTACTCCCACAATACTTGTAGGGACATGTCCCTATTGTTCATACCAAAATCTTCACCTTTGATATAATAGTGTTATGGACTTGGAATGATGGATGAGGAAATCCATTTATTTTCACCATACAATGTACAACAATGATTTAAATGATAAATAAATGATAAAACCAGCATGAGGGCACCTCAGGCCTGTGTGCAAGTTTTAAATGAGACATGCGGTAAAACATGCTTTAGCTGCAGGCAAGTAGACCTCCGTCTCTCAGGCTCCATGCAAAACAACATTGTGCAAGTCTTTAGGCACCTTGCTGAATTACCTGGTTTGTTTTCTGCATTACAGTTTAAGCAATTAAGAGTTTTGCCCATTACATTGCAGCAGTTTCGCAAACGTCTCATTAGGCGCGAGAATATTTCCTTTTTTTGTTAAAATTTTGTGCTTACTGTCATGATTTTTAATGGCAGAGGTGTTGAGAAGCAGTCCACCCACAAACCAGATGTCAGCCGTCTTTTATTTTTGATGCTGGAGAATTGGAAGGGACATATTTTGGGTGTGAATGAAGAAAGAGGCGGTCATTTTGGACAGACACTGAGAATCGCGGCGCTGCTGACGCACAAATGCTAAGTTGCTATGGATATGCCAGGACAGTGATGTCACTGCTGAATTTGACCAATAGCACTGAATTTATCTTTTGAAAAAAAAAGAAAAAACACCGGCTGTTTTTTTTATTTCTGATATACTTAACTTTAGACGGGATTGATTTCTCTGGACATGGAGTATCAGTCAGAAGTTTGAAGACACCTACACATAGAAAGGTTTATTGGTTGTGTTATCTGGGTGACTGGAGGGTCTAACCTCCCCTGTAAGTGTCTTTCTAGCTTCTTCAGTTCACTAGCAGCCACATATGAATGCTCCTTTGCATGAGAATGAAACGTTAAACACAGTCGTTGGTGTTAATGGATGTATTAATAACTTCTCTTAGTCCCCCCCTGCTGGGAAAATGTGCAAACCCCATCATGACTGTCTCCACCCCCAGCTAAACCTCTGCTCCTCCCCTCAGCTGCTAATCATGGGATCAAGCAGCTGTTTCACAAACTCGTCCATTCAGGGATCTACTGTAGCGTGCCGGACACCCAGGTTCAACATGTGGAGAAAGTGTTGCACATCTCTCCATCCACAGGTCGATAACATCCATAAACATTCCAAGGCACATCAATTATGCATTGTGATGTGTCGACTAGATTTTTTTCACGTCGATAATGTTGAAAGTGAACACGATACCTTCACATTACTTATTTACGTGTCCTTTTCAGCTAACAAAACACTCAGGATGACACTTTAACTATTATTTGCCCTGAGTTGCTCATAGTAGCTATATAATTGCTGCAAAATTTCCCAAAACAAATCTGTACATTAGGTTAGAATGGATATTTCTCAGCACTCAATGCTTTTGAATGGGAAAATTGTTCTGGAAGCTGTCAGCTAGTGGGGGACTGAATAGAAGGAGATTCTGGATATGAAGGGTCTGAGCAGAGCGGCTTTAAAAAACGACACCGTCTAATTCTCTGTGCAGGGCATTAGAATCCGTCACAAGGAGTCAACAATCACTTTTTCATCCCATAATAACCTGATTATTCCCTCCAGCGAAATTTTCACTGCTCTTAGACAAGAGAAGAAAATGTTAGCGTCAGATTAAAGGAGACACGTCAGCGGGTGCGTGTCGCAGGTGTGGAAAGCGATGCTGAGTATCGCGTATCGCCATGCTGGAGAGCAGGCACACAGGAAGGAAATTAAAATAATAGCTCAGCCCTCCCCGAATCACTGCTCTTATAGGATTTGGCACTGATAACACATTTCAGCTGTTCTCAGGTTACATCCTGGAGGATTACACTGTGTGTGGGTTTTCATTCCTAACAGCCTAATGCTACTAAAAGGATTGGCAATGCCAGTAAAATTACCATAATGATTAGTTTAGCTGAGCACTTCGGCGATTCGCTGGCGGAAAACCTGCACGCTCAGGAGCTTAAAAAGTGTTATGTTGCAGAGACTCAAAAGCAACGTACCAGTGAGGACAGCTTGGGGGGGTCAGAGATCAGGGCCCCCAGCATCCAGTACACCTGGAGTAGTTGGGGTTAAAGGCCTTGATTAAGGGCCACACATTGATATATCTACTCTGTCAGCCACAGGTTTTGAACTGACAGTCCTCGAGACACAGGATGAAATGCGGCACATAGCACCCAAGCTGTGGATGAAATGCATTTGCAAGTACAGGGAAGGTTTTTTTTTTTAACATATTCAGTGGAAAAAGGCACCTACAAAAGTGAACTTGGGGTCTGAGAGCAGGATCAGCCATTTTCCAGGAGGGGGGGGGGGTGGATGTGACTGAAATTAAGCTGGTTCTACTGGGGCTCGAACCCAGGACCTTCAGCATGTAAAGCAGATGTGATAACCACTACACTATAGAACCAGCAATCCAGGCCCATATATTGTAGAACATAATCCTGCCAAACAAACTATTTACAGCCGAAATAGTCCTGATGATGTCAAAGCATGAAACAAACAAAAGTTCGGGGCTCTCATTAACCATTTGACCCAAAACAGAAGTAAACATCTCAGTACCTGGTTTCTCAGCATAGCTGCTATACCTGACGTGAGACACGTTAGAAACATTACCTCTTAATATAAATAATTCATAATCGTTCCTTGGGTTCAGGAGTGCTGTTAATAGGATAATAGTCTTTGTTGCATAAGGTCATATTGTCTTACAAGTCTGGTCGTATTTCCAGCTGTACTTGTTGAGGTTTGCCTTTGAGATCGTTTTTCCAGGATTAATGCTGAATTCCCCTGTCTGGTGTATATCGGCAAACAAACAGGTGTTACTCGATGACTTTACGATGTAATGAATCCAGCAGCTTTTTGAAACGAGCTAAGCCTTCCCCACCCCGATGTATGGTAGGACGTATCAGCAGCTAAAGGGACGATTTATTACCCGTTTGCACAAGTGTTAGTACAGATACACTGGAATTCCAGCAAGCAAGGCCTGGGGTCAGTCGTCCATCCAGTGCCCCAGAGGCATTTTGGGCCATTAATTAAGCGTCTGGCTCGAGAACCCAGTAGCCATGCGGCTTTCCAGTTGAGGACGGGACTTGGATTCACAGCCATTCTAGTACATGTACGGAGGCTTTGCTGCGTGAATCACACTGGACCAGCCATATGAGTTCTTGACATGAAACTGAAGGCGAGGTACGTGTGAAATGTGACTCTATAAAACTACATCTACATCTGTTTATTTTGTATGCACTTTTATCCAAAGCGATGCACAACTGACAAAGCAGAGTGAGAGCAATTCCCTAGTTACCAGCCCCAGTGCAACCCCTCCCTGATGAAAAAAAAATCTGTGTGCCTGTGCGGGGGTGGGGGGAATCTCCATAGCTGAAAGTTTTGGGGGTGTCTTTGTTTGGGATTCACACTCATACCCCCCCCCCCCCCATGCCTGTGAGCACCGTGTGAGGCCCACCCAAGAAAGGGGGGGGGGGGGGGGGAGAGATTCAGCAGGCTAAGACACTGTGCCTGTGATCGAAAGCCTCAGCAGAACAGCCACATGTCCGTGGGTCCTTGAGCGAGACCTTTAACCCCCCCTCCCCCCCACCAGGTCCAGGGCTGCTGCACATTGGCTGACGCTGTGCTGTAACCCCCCCAAGCTCTGGAGAGCAAGATGGGGTTGGCAGAGGGAACTTTGCTTCTGCAAATTTATGATCAGATGGGTGTTGAAGGCCTTCGCATCACAGACACAGTATCCAAACCTGCTCAGCTGCCCGGACCAATTTATCATCAATCTCAACATGACGGATGACAAAACACCTTTTGTTTCAAACTTTGTGCAGCCTGTTTGAAAGGGCAGGATTTGCTCTGTTATTTTTTGAGATATCAACTCGTAGACACACTTTGCTTTTGGCTACATATCATCAAAATTTTAATTATTTCCCAGATTAAACTATGCATCCATCCATCCATCCATCCATCCATCAATCCATCCATCCATTTTCTTTAACCACTTATCCTGTTCAGGGTTGTGGGGGGGTCCGGAGGCTGGGGGGCACAAGGCAGGGAATCCGTAACAGGGCACCCAGATTAAACTAACAGTCACCAAAACCACAAAATGCATTAAAGTTAACAGCATTAACCAACTTCGTATGGTGCTTAATTTGTATATTTTCACTATTTCTATATGAGCATGCATGTAAATGTTAAGCACATAATAATTAACTTTGATATCTGAATGTTCTTTATTTCTTTGCAGAAATTTTGCTATCAGGCTAATCGCTTAAATGTGCTTGTTAGAAAAAAATGATGCACATACATGTTTCTACACTTGTAACAAAGGTTACTTTTGCTGTTTTTGACCGAATCGAGGCTTCAGTCTCTCTTTATCAGAAGTACAAACTGGCCGTTTTAAAGAGCTTCTCAGCAATTTGCTCGTACTCGATGTGAGGATTTTGTCTCCTGGGTACAAAAATGTACAGGCAAACCAGAGGCTGCAGTTATCTCATCAAATATTCATTTTCATCTCTTCTCTGGTTACCAGTCCCAGTACTAACCCTCCCTGATGACAAGAAAGTATGTGTGTGTGTGTGTGTGTGTCTGTTTGTGTGTGGTGCAGGGAGGGGAGCAACATCTCGATAGCTGAAGGATTTGGGGGTGTCTGTGCTAATCTGGGATTCACGCTCTTGCCCACACGTCTTTGAGCTTGACGGAAAGTACCCCGAAGAAAATGAGACGCGTATGAGACGCGGGGTTTTTAAAATTGACAGATACCCAGAGATACTACCAGCTTTAATCTCCACTTTCCGGGAAATTCATAGCAATAACTGGAGCGTTCACCTCTTTAGCTGTGTCTCTGTTTTTTTCACATTGATTTCCACAGTACAGCTAATACTGAAGATGAAGACAGTGACCTTTTTTGCTAGGTAGCGCTTCTCAGAGCAATATGGAGGATGAGCAGTATGGAAACATTTAAAAACAAAAGTAAATCAGGCATGAGCACATACTAAATACACATCAGGCTTAGCTACTTCACCTAAATCAAAGCCGTAAATAAAATTTCCCCGAGACGTGAGTCCGCAGTTCACATCTGCACACAAGTTCTATATGCAATTTATTTTAAGCCAGACTGAGTCAAAGATACCAAAACAAACCCAGGGGTAAATTAAAAAGTGGGGATAGTGTAATGCATTGATTAGATTAAAAATAAATTAATTACACTGATTTGTTTTCCATATTAATGCAAGAGCTAATACGTGTATTCGTTTGCTGAAATCTCACAGGTTAAGGCTGCAGGGAATTAAGTGAGAATAAACGTCACGCTCATTCTTGTGTGAGTCTTGATACCCTGAATGCCCTTAACATAAAAAACAAGTAACACACCAGGTGTGACTGTATACATTTTCCCAGATCTGCAGTGTTATGTAACACTGATCTATGGTTCATACCTAAAAAAAAAGACTTTTTTTCTCAATATAAGATTAGTAGCATGGAAAAATAAAGAATAAAAAAATGATATATAAAACAGCAGCAGTAATGTAAATGTGTAACCATTAACCCATGCTGAGAATTAATCCATACTAGGTCTTAAATTTTGTGAAGGCATAGGTCAGAATCTTAATATTTTTAATAAGATTTGTTTTGATGGTTTTCAGATTCAGCAACTTGGTGAAAGAATGGCGAGTTGCATAGGACGTGTCCTCAAGTCATTTCATTTTTCCTTCAAGTTGTTTTCAAGATGATTTCAGCTAGAACCAGGTGCAGACTGAAGCCCAAGTCTGAGGAGTGCTTTATTCAAAAAATAGGGGTATTATGGCTTGACGAACCAGGAGCTAAGCCCGTACGACGTAGGAAGCGTGGATTCATAGCATCTTAACATCACCTGGAACAAAGTCCTGATTGTGGTATGCGCAGAATGCTAGGTAAACGAGCCTCATCTGTGGAAAACACCAGAACGAGGAATAGCAACCATCCCAGCAGACTCATTATCATTCCAAACTGTAAAACAACACAAGCAGCATAAGCGAAACTTGACAGATGTTTCATGACAGCAATCAGAACCCGGAGAGTCAAGCGCATTTACTGGCGGCTAACTTGTTCAGTGATTCTTATTTATCAGACAACTTTATCTGAGTACAGGATCACTCTATTCCAGAGCTTACAGACCTTCATTGTCAGCACTGCTAAAACTGGGGGGTGTATTTCAGCCTGGAATGACTGCAGTCGGTTTCCTTCAGCACGATATGCCTCGTCTTCAGCTGATTTATTCCCGAGCTTCACAGCAGATGTGCAGAGCAGGACAGGAATTACAAAGCAACACAAATCATTCAGTGGACTGATCTGTGTTTCAGATGTCAATAGGGAAGACAAGCTCAGAAAAGAGGCAGTTTTATTGCTGTCTGGTGTGAGAATGCAGTGTGAACAATGTATATGAATTCTGTTTTAAGAAATTAGCCTTGAATATCAATTTTACAATACCATGAAATTCAATTATCCGTTTCGCAATACACACTGCCTGGAATGTCTGTAGCACTGTCAACATGGCT
Source organism: Mormyrus lacerda (assembly GCA_015163995.2). Taxonomy (NCBI): domain Eukaryota; kingdom Metazoa; phylum Chordata; class Actinopteri; order Osteoglossiformes; family Mormyridae; genus Mormyrus; species Mormyrus lacerda. Next base: position 3,318,343 of record JAABNX020000057.1, read on the forward strand.
AACTGTCTGCAGGTCATACAAACTCTTTGAAAGGTATTTTAAGCAAGTACGGATGCCATCACATTACGAGGGGTGTGTTTTACAATTCTTGGCAGTCCTGCAGCAAAAATTCGATAACAGACGTGTGAGCTGGGGTTATCAGGCAAGATAACTTCTCAGGCGGCCTTGCGTGCTTTTCTGGCAATAATGGCGTTAATGCAAATGAATGGAATAACCGAGAATGCAAAGCCAATTAACCTTTGTCTTGGGGTGAATAAGGGCAGTTTAAATTCATGAAGCCGTTAAAGAGTGCAGCTTGACTACGACGTCATTTTAGTCTTATCTGTTTCTTCCCCTTTACCCCCCTAACGGCATAATACCGTAAATAAAAGCAAAATTACTAAACTTAGGAAAAGACTCGGGTATCCAAAATTGTTTTAAAGCCTGTAAGACTCTCATTTGCAGATTTTTCTATTTGACCCATCTGAGTTTCCGCTTGTCCTGCTACTGCAGGATCTCTCCTCTGCTGTTGCTGGACGCCCATGATTTAGACCAGCGATCCTTAAACTGGTCCTCATGGTCCTTCAGGTGGTCCATGTTCTTGGCAGGACTGGCTTGGCAACATTGGTTTAGACCTACCAGCAGTCACTACCAGTGACACAGGTGGTCAATGCATATAGCTGTTTATGATCAGGCTGTAAATATATCTTAACAGCTATTATTCGCAAACATTACTACACGCATCAGCCTTGATGCAACAAAAAAACAGATGCAATGTTGGGAGGTATGATGTTTGATTTAGATTTTTCTATGTATAGAATAAATTCCCTATAGCAGCAGAGAAGAATGACTGAATGAATAAAGATACAATGTCAATCTTTTTGTCCAAACCAATTTACTGTACTATAAAATAATAATGTAAGATGAAACTATATGGTCTCTTTTGAAAATAACTAAAGAATCGACTTTGCAAGTTCTGCTGTGTCAATTTTAATTTTGTCTTATTGTTGTTTTTTCAATATATTTAGTATATTTTATTATATCTGTATATTTTTAGATTCATTTTCTAATTTAAAGTGGCACAGTTGGGAACCCTGCAATATATAAGTATGTCGTACAAGTATTGCTGTATGTGAAAAAAAGCCTTTGTATTTGACTTTAGTTGCGTAACATACCTTTTTTCAGAAACTAGCATCAGAACATTAGTTTAAAATTTTACTGTTTTACATACACAGCAAACCAAAATAATGTGCGTAGCGTTATGCCTAATTTACCTCCAGAAATTTCAGAAGTCTATCTATAAATGTCTGCTTTTTTTTTTGTCTCTGCTTTATGCGAATATTAAACTATCCCAATTAATGCCCATTTTAAGCATTGCAAAGTATTTGAGATTTTAGAATCATTCGAATTGCAAACGAAACAACACGGCAAATCAATCATTGGTGTTCAGTGCTGGGGGCTATTCAGCTAGACGCAGAGCACCATAACTCATGATGTGACAATTATATGGCTTTTGTGTAAATGTGCAAGAATGTGGCATCTTTGCCTCAGAAACGACTGTGCCCCATCCAGCGGTATGTCACTGGTAAAACAACATCCTTTTACTATGTCCCTCATTAACTCCCCCAGGGAGACGCGCTATTCAAGGGCCGTAATAAAGGAACTCGGGGAGGGGTATGCCCTTTCCAAAGGGGGTGTTAGCTGGACTCTTCATAAGCTATAGCATCTGGTTTAAAGCTGAGAATAATTTTTTTTTTAGTTATAGCTGTGACGTTTCTAAGTGCCACGTATCTGATGACGCAAGGTAAAACGGGCTTGACGAGACGTTTCAGAATCATGCCCCGTGTTTCGATCATAAACAATACGGGCCAAGTACTGCAACACGCCTTAACAAGAGGCTAAACGCTGCCAGAGGTCTGCTAGCACTCTGACTGTGGTGTAAGATACGAACGGCTGAATACAAACAGCAGCTTGCAGATCAGTGTGGAGAGCCACGGGAATGATTCAATATTTCATCATGTATAACATTCAAATATAACACGCCATGGAATCCTGAAATGATACTACCACCTTACACATTACTGCACATTACTAATAACATTACTGCACATTACTAATAACATTACTAATAACATTACTGCACATTACTAATAACAACAACTGATTGCAACTTTGGGCTGCAGTAAGTGGAACTGAAATAGATGATATTTAGGCAGTTCCTACACAATCCAGGATGCAGTTGGGTCTCTGAGGCTAGAGATCTGTGTGGGCAATCGGAAGGTTGCTGGTTCGATTCCTGTGATTGCCAGGGGCGGTCCTACTCTTTTGGGCCCTTGAGCAAGGCCCTTAACTTATAGTTGCTTTGTCCTGGGAATGATGCTAATCTACGTCCAACCTTGTACAGAAATCCTCCAACTTACAGGACAGTTTGGGAGTTGGTGACAAGATTGATACTTAAGCCACTGGAGAAAAAATGCTCACACTGGTATATTCAGACTAGTATGGTGCTGAGGTATCTCCTGCTGCACTGAGGTTCACCCCTAATGTGGTTGAGGTAGCACCATGCGGTAATCGGTGCGTGCCCCCTTACCTACACAAACAGAGGGGCAAAAAGATGTTCGTGGACATTTCTGATAATGTGACACCAAACTGGCCGCCTCTTTGACAAACCGGCTCAGATTAGCTCGGTGTCAGAACAGGGATCAGGATCAATATGTAGCCCTAAACACCTTCAGCAAGAAGCGACGGTGGACACCAGCTTCTTCTTGCTGAACCGAAAGCTAAGTCCACTGAAGACAGATGCCGATTGTGGCCTTTTCCCATTACTGAGCTCTGCGGAGCTCGGTGACAGATGTGAGCCCGTGTAGCATACCATAAGCGCAAGACCACGCCGGCATGAGCCCATGGACGTTTCATGAACGCCAAGGCCAGGCAGACCGTCAGTCACTGCTGGCATAAATCTGCCAGGATGTGATCTGTTTGTCTGAGGAACAGAGATCATTAGAGATTATTCCTCTCTGTGGCCAGGAGGGGCACCAGCTCGTAAAATCACAGAATGTAACTGTGTTTTCTAGTAATATAGAAATTGAGAGCTGATAATTCATTACACAAAGTGCAGATCTAGTTATTAAACAGAACAGTATATCAAAAAGCAACCCACGACAACTACAAATGACCAGAACAGCACAGCCTCAGCCGTCATCCCCTCCAAATCAGCCAGCTGATGGCTAAAAACCGCGACAAGCTAATGAGAGCCGGGGGAACGATCTGCGGAACCGGGGCTGGTGATTACGAGCCATGGTAACAACGAGATTGCCCAAACCTCACCAGGACCATTGCTCTCTCTCGAGTGATGCTTGTCACTGCAGGATCGGAGCGAACCGCGGATTTGAGCCACGCGTGCGCTGCCGATTTGAGTCAACCGTGTAAAACTATTAAACCATTCAGTTAACAAAGGACTTTCAACCACCTTCCAAACCTGTGCCCTTAATTACAGACAGTTCAGTTCCATCTAATGTATTTGCATACATTTTCATAAAATAGCTAATTATCTTTACTTGTTTGTATTGACACTGGCAAAGTGCCTCTCAAGAACTCAGCGTAAACTTTTCCTTTGTATTTGGCGCGCTTTTGCTTAGTTTTCAGTTTTAGTTATTTTTAATTGTCCTAATTAGTTTTTCGTTGCTTTTGTACGTGGCTTTTAACACCAGTGCAAACGACCAAGAGCATGTGTGCCCTATAAGGACGTCCTCCCACTGGGAATTATTTGGGGGTGGGTGGTAGGATTGGGGATTGGCACTCCAGCCACTGGAAGAAAACCCCACACTGGTCATTTCGGACTAGTGTGGTGCTGAGGTATCACCCACTGCACAGCTGCCCTCGGGGCACACTGTAGCAGTGCGCGCTCCTTACCGCACATGTACCTCATATCCCCAGTTGACTCAGATCCTGTAGTGATGACGCTTAACATTACAAACCGATATTTTTTAAGTGAAGTATAGTTGCAGATTCTCACACAAAAAAGACCTGCACAGCGCTCCCTTCAGCACACCGAGTCAACACTATTAACTGCCCAGAATACTTTTAGTCTATAGTCATGCCTAAATAAGTAAACTGTGCAGTTATTTCTCAACTTTGACATTTTGTTACCACCATTACCGTTGTTCTTTCAAAAGAATTCCCCATTAGCAATGTTCTTTGACTAAAAATATTAATCAGAAGTTCCATTTCCTCAGCGGTGCTTATTTACTAACTGTAATTTGACACGACCTTGCAAAAATGCCTATGGAAGGAACCGAGAGCATATTTAATATGATTTCTTCCACTTTGTGAAAACCTATAGTCAAACACAGAAATATGAACTTTAAACGCTGGTCTTTTTTAAGGAAACCATAAAAATAAAACAGACTCCAACAGCAGCCAACATCCTTCAGAATATCTTGACTGCTGCAGAAAAGTAGCTAAAGTGGCACTAACACTGAATTATCTGAACACAAAACTTAAACTGCTGTCTTAATAGGCCACTAGGGGATGTTACAAAACGTGTATGTTTGCAATGTATCCAACCTTATTAAATAATATCAAGCACCATAAATAAATATTATAGACGGAGAAAAACTTTCTGAAATTGTTTTGGGAGGATTGTTATTAATAATCCCAAGTAGCAACACTCACATGTCATCATACCTATACTGTCACAGTATGGATTAAAAGTAGTTTATAGGTAGAGATTTGTAAGCAGGACTGGGCAAATCTTTAAGCAGGGCGACTGGTACACAGGTTGAAGAATGCTTTACTGACTAATGGGTTAGTTGTTTTTTCTTGTTCATTATTTTTCCAGTGATTATGAATCATTAAGATTTATGATGGTCAGTTTGAATACACCGATCACCACTTCATTGTGACTGACATTTACATTTTAGTACACAGTAGTAAACTAAACAGTAATGTGAATCACGTTAAGATTACACCAAAACTAAAGTGTTTTTAAATATTCATCTACACTTCAGATGTCCCCAAAATATCATAAAACAGTGGCTCTCTGTGTTGGTCTTTGGAAACCATGCAGGTCCTTCAGCTAGTTGAGCACTTCAATGAATGACATAGAACTATATGTGAGCCAATTTAACCCCCTATTTGAGGCGATAAGAGGGTCGTAGGAGCAGGGAGTCCCGCAAAACCAGAACTGAGTCAAATCCAAGAATAAATCATAGTGCCCTTGAATACTCTGCTCCAACTGAAGTGATGCCGATTTTATTCTGCTGACTTTTTAGGTCCTTTTTTGCCCATATGTGCAATTAATCTCATTCTCAGAGGGCATCAGTAGCTGATGTCACCGATCATGGGACATGTGGCTTTGCCGTCAAAATGGTTCTTTCGCTGGGACTCTGGAATGATGGCTGACTTTTTCCAACACTCTTGCATTCTAACTGTTCCTGCACTTCCCGGCCGGATTTTTTTGCTGCGAGTGCTGAAATAATGCTTGGTTCCCATCTCGACATGTACCTTGCATTGGATGGGAGCGCAGACAAAGGTGGTTAAACTCACCGATCTAATGTTTTTATTTAAAAAGCAAATGTTTCATCAAGTGAGGTCTGCTTACAGACTCAAAGCGACATAGCATCTACAACGCACCTTCATGCTATAACACTGATTAATCCCAGAATCTGCTGCTTACAGGCCAGGAAACACTGAGCAGAAGTCAGGACAACCTAAGCTGAGTATCAGCCTATCGCAGGGCACACACACACATATACAGTATATAAAGAGAGAGAGAGAGACAGAAGAGAATTATAGATATAC
>JAABNX020000057.1:3328959-3356296 GCA_015163995.2 Mormyrus lacerda
TAAACATCATTTATTCCAGAGGCTAGTCTCCGTTTCACCTCCTCAGCATCCATTTTCACATCTTTCTCGCGCTAATCAAGATGCATCACCTGACCACTCATTTACTGTGCAAGCCCGAGCCCGTGTAAAACGATAGAAATCAAGCCCGCACCCCAAGCCCGAGATCTTCAGCTCTAAATTGCATCCTACGCACCATGTTTCTTCATTTGTATAATGTGCATGATTCTTAAATCTTAAATGATCGAAATTAAAAATAATTAGAATCGTAATTATAAATGCAAGTGATCCAAGAAACATGGAAAAGCAATTTTAAGTCTAAATACATTTTAGAAATTTAATCCATTTGCAGTTAATAATTCAAATTCAAATTACGCACAATGTCTTGAACTCATTCGGTGCTTAAGCTAGCTTGATCTTTTAAGACTGATGTAAAGTTCAGTTCAAAAGTTCACACCCAAGACTGCTGCTCTGTTTGAAAGATGAAAGGCAGTGAAGTAATTCGTTATTTACGGTCACAGATGGCTGCCTCTTTGGTGTCTCATTGTCCTCAACAGAACTCCCGTGACAAGATGAGACAATGGTCATCTTGTGCGGCGTCAGGTCACGAGCTGCGCTGGGCGAGTGGGGGGTAGAATCAGGATCGAGCCGTGTGGCCCCCAGCAGCTGGCTGGAAGTCTATCACATGACAGCCTTCTGAAAGCTCTCTGTTTTCGATGCCCGGTGCTACCAAACAGCTTGGTGTCAAGTTAGCGGACTCACTTTCAGCGCTGGTGCCTCCGCCCCTGGGACAAAAGCGGGAATGTCCCCAAGAGGGCCCTCTGTTACCCCTGCGGTTCCGACTTCTGGAGATTCTGTGCATTCCTGGAAACAACCAGGGTGAAGCACAGGAGAGATACATGTAATTCTGATCTAGGTGTTAAATTGCTGAACAAATTTCCAAAAGTCACTCAGTTAATTTCTTGCTTTTGAGATCTCAGTCCTCGTAGATTCACAAAGAACTTAAGTTTCCAAAACTCAATTCCAGAGAAACAGTACTTACGAAATTATGCCGTCCACATACCCCCTGGCCTGAGTGAGTTTTGGAAATTTGCTCTCCATACTATTTGAAAAACATGTTTTTATTAGTTGGAGAAATTAAAACAAAAATGCCAACCTTGAAAACTGAAATGGTTTGGATCTCTAGATAGTTGTCTGATGCTGTGGGGAAAGTCAAGGATAATAGTCAAAGATAATAACAATATCTGCTTATGCAAGACCATACGCTTTAGGGAGAGTTTAGCTATGGGGGTAAATCGGGCTCAGGGGAGTTGCTCAGATTTTAGCCCCTGTTCCTTGGCTCAGCCTGTACCTGTTTGGTCTTTACAATCCCTCAGTATCGGTTGGAAACTGGAGAGTCTCTTGGAATCATCACTTTCCCACTGGCTGTTGAATTTTCCCTGGTAGCCAGATCGTCTGTGGACTGTATAGCCAACAGTATCTGACACTCTGCTCTGTGAGGGATAAGGACATAGAGGAGGAGAAGTAAACGCTTCAACATGCACAGCGAAAAGCAGATTATTTATATGCATATTAGATAGAAATGAACTAAATGAGATATAAATGATTATTCTAACAACGGAGTACCGCTGGTGTGGTATACATACATAGGTTTATGAGACACTTCACAGTTCAGGGTCGATTTCATGGGGGGGGGGGGGTGGTGTTGGCGGGCCATGCTGCCCCAAATAAGCCAGCTACCCCCCCCCCAAATGAACCACCCTGTCCACCAAATTCCAACGTCTTTCATTTGTTTATTTATTCCAAATTTATTTTTTAGTCAAAACAATTGAGCCCCGCCCCTCCCAGAGGCATGCCTGTGCATCATCTGAGTATCCAAAATAGACCCCCCAGGACTGACACCTATCACCATAACCAATGCACACCACCGTCTTATCTGTTCTGGCACCAGCACTGTCTCAGCTGGAGCAGCTAAGGTATCAGCTTAAAATCCATGTACACATAAACATTACACTACCTGGCTGCAGAGTGTGTGTGACCCCTCAGCGGGGATGTTCCTCACTTTAAAACGGGCCACTTGTAGACTTATCGGTCTTGAACAGCACTATAAAAACAGGACAGCGTAAAAAAAAAATACCCCCCCCTTATATCCAGCATTGGTACAACCCATCAGAGACCCCGCCCACAGACTCCACTGACCTTAAGCAGGGCAGCCACATACTGCTGTGATGCAGCCCGGACGTCTTCCCCATTCATAGACAGGATTTGGTCCCCCTCCTTCAGCCTGCCGTCGGCCTCAGTGGTGCCACCCTGCAGGATTTCCGAGATAAATACACCTGGATCGTTCCTGCGGGGATGGGGGAGCAAAATGAGTGACCGAGCAGTGAAGGGGCGACTATCCAGCAAGACACAAGGCCACCACACCTTGAGGAAAAATTAACATGCATGTCAGTTGCAAGGCTTGCTAATACCTTGTGCCTTTTTGACCATTACATAAAATGTGTCAAGCCTAAGAGACAGCTAGGGAAGAGATAAATAGAAAAATGTATTTTTATAGCTCACAGACCTGACACCTCAGAAGGAAAAGCTTTAAAGCAAAAGCTGGACATGAGGTGCTGTGCATTTTCCTCGATAGGTCACATTGCCTCCCGAGGGCTGATGACAAGCAGGCAGATTTCAGGAAAGACCCAGTGTACCTTTTCCCAAGAACTTTGAGGCCCAGTTCCTGGCCTGGCTCCCCCGCTAAGTCTAACGTAAAGACGTCCCTCGGGTCCTCCTCTTCGCAGTCACAGCGCGGAGTCCGACTCACGACGCTGACAACTTCATCGCGACTGACAGCTCTCGGGTCGATGCTATTCACCTGTTTGGGGGCAGAGGGCGCCATTGTGTCAATTTCATCCTTCTGGGGACATGTGGACTCTTAATATGTCTGAAGCGGTATAAGTTTCACACATGTGGGGTATTTTTTGTTTTCACTGAGGTGTAATTGGTGAAAAGGGGTTCATTATGCAGGCATGATCATGTCACATAGTGTACGATGAACGTGATTCCCTAAACGTCTCTTACTCTAACATGCAAAGAGCAGCGAGAGTTCACCAATCTCTCTTTTCTACAAAAAGGGATGCGTGACGACAGAAAAACAAACCGCTAAATTCATTCCCACATCTGAATGAGTAATCGTCATACTGTAAGTGTGCCTTCATGCTCATTATTTCCAGCACTGCGGTAAAAATAACAAACAGTAAACAGGCTTTTGGGGAAACATGAAATGCGAGGCACGTCTCCCGTTTCCCTGCCAGGAAGGACGACCGTTCGTGGCTGAGGGCCAGCGATGAATAGCGAGGGATAATTTACTTGGGTCATGGGGTACTATCCACTGGCAGGACTAAGCTAGTCTAATTTCCCCTGCCTGGCTGCCCCCATTAGCCGCGAGTGGGTGAACGGTGACCAGGGCACCTCCAGGATCTGGCCCCCGGGATGGAGATTCCTGTCCTTGGTGGCAGTCCCCTCTTCAGAGAGCTCCTGAAAGTCGATAACCCCCTGGAAACGGAGACAGGAAGGTGAGGGATGATCTAACGATTTAATGATCTGGCCTATATTCCCAGCTATAGGATGGAGAACATTACGGTGATCGTCAACAAGTTCGTCTGGCAAACTGGATTACGGTTATTTGACATTGAAAACTTCCAGCGATTTGGTTAGTCCTGCGTCATATAGCCCGCTGAACACTAACCAATGGGGTGTCACACCCTCCAAAAATGTTGAGGTTGAGATCGGCGTGGCCCTTAGGGACGCCGATGGTGGCCTCACAGCCAGGAATGATGGTGCGGTGCCTTGGGTCAGAGGATGGGGCCAGTGGGCTTCCGGAACCTGTGATAAATAGTAAGTCAGTCAGTCAAGTACTGTAGTCAGTCAGACTACTGAAAAAGATTAATGTTAGCCTAGCGATTGCTAATCTATTATCAAAATGATGCAGGGAGCACAGAATGGTGCTGTTTATATTAAAAAATACTAGGACAGATGTTTGGAAGATGGATGGATGGATGTTCCTATCTGGAGCGGTACCTGCATATATTATCATCCCATTTGCATGTTTCTAAGAATACGCCGTACTCCTGTACCTCGGTGTGTGGCGCGACTCTAGCTCCATTTACGCTTGAAGGTGTCGTTCTCACCTCGGTCTGGCGCCATGGAAACGAAAGCTTTCGGCCCATCGGAGACTCTCCTTCCTGGTTCAGCAGCTGAGGGCAGCAAGTCTGGGTCATCCGCGGAGACACCCGGCTGTAACTGACTGACCGCCTTCCCCGGGAGATTTCCTGCCTGACAGCCGCCAAAAAAAAAAAACAAAACACATAAAAACAGAAATCGCCTCAAAGTCTCCCATCTTCCCTCTAGACACCTATAGAACCTAATTCAGTGCTGGCCACAAGGACCATGACACACTGAGGAAAGAACGCGATAAAAACCTTCACAACAGGCAGTCTGACAGAACCTTCATCATCCACAGCCTGGGTCCAGTCCCCAAATTTATCCCGGCTGTCCTGCAAACAATGGCCAAGTAATTTATGCGTGTTTATTCAGAAAACCGGAAGAAACTGGAAAGAACATTGCTACACTATTTACAAAATGTAAGAAAGCAAAGACTCAATGTGGCCGATGTCTCATCTCAGTTATGTCTGCGCCGACGGTGGGTATGTGGAGCACAGACAACCGGAGACAAATTCCCTGTACGTGTGAATATATCTGGCCAAATAACCCTGATTCTTACTCTGATTCTTCTTCTAACCACTTCTGTATAGTGAAAATCATCACTCCACCACGGTCACCTTACATACTATTATTATTATTCCTATTAGTAGTAGTAATATTAGTATTATTAGTATTATTACTGCCTGTGCTGCTGGGTTTGTAAGATGGCCATGACACAGTGAGCTCCACAGCTCTCTGAGTGTGAGGCCGCCCTCTGCTTTGGTGGCACCAGCGGTGACAGGCGGAGAGGAAGGACACAGGCCTTGTTTCCCGCCGTTACCGTGACTCGTTTCTCCGCGGTCAGACTCCCGATGCGCGTCCCGCTCTCCTCGTCCTCCTCACCAGCATCAGTCACTAGGCCACCAGGTTCCTGTCCCAGAAACACAACAATGAAATTAAAGGGGGGGATGCAGATCTCACACGCACAGATCCTGCACTTCTTCCTATAGACTGATTCCCAAATCTGACCAAAAACAAGAAACACCGGTAAACTGGCTTCAGCAGGTGTCATGTTAGTAATTTATATCACAATGCGTATTATATTCACTGTTAGCTAACTCATGACCACCATAAAGGGAGGGAAAGTTGGGGTGATCCCAAGGTCCCCTGAATGACAGGGACCCTCAAAAATTTGGAACATAATTTGATTGGTCTGGGTTAAAAGCCCTTTAATGGGGACAAAAATGTCTAATGGCAACCCTGACCTGAATGTCTGTTAATAGGTTTGGAAAACAGAAACAAATCACACTTACTGCCCACCTCATGCAATGGACATTTTTACAAATGTCAACATCTATTGCAGAGGGAGATGTTACAGGGCGAACAAATTCCAGCTACGTATTTCAATACAACTTCAATAAATCTCCTTCCTGTAAATAGTTCGCAAAGAGAGAATGACAGAAGAGTTTTGCTATATTTTAAGGTATGAATTAAGAACTGTGACCTAGGATGTAGTCTTACACAGAACTGGACAGAAGTCTAGACATCACAGTTTGCTTTCTAGGTCATATACGTGAAACGGTCCAAGGGCCAGTTGGCAGCAGTCACCTCTGGTTCTGCGCCCAGCACGTCTCTGCATTTCTTCACAGCTTCCACGGCCATCTGGTCAAAGGCGTCTATGTTCCTGTTGAGGTGGCATCATCTACGTGAGTCGCAGCCAAACCTCTCTTAATTTGGGCTGCATATAGGTTAGAAAACGAGAAACCACCCTTTTGCGGATCCCTACGTTGCCCGGAGTGGCGGGTGGGGTCAGGCTGAGCTTACGGACATTGTGGCAGGAGCACTGGGGCTGTGGTGTGGATGTTAAAGACAGAGTGACACGCAGCAAAAACTAATGGCAGCTTGATGGGAATGAAGCCCCACAGTGTGAAGGACACTACTGACCTCTGTTGGCAGTAAAGGGTAGTGCATAATGTAATAAAACCAGTTTGCAGTGCACCTACCTTATAAAAATGATGTTGACCCTTGATGGTGCACTTTCGATAATGGTGGAGGCATCCTTGTGACTGCAGCCATAAAGAATCTGGCCGTTTATCTAATCACGTCAAGAAAGAAGTGAGGCATGGCATTTAAGCAGAGAGAAACGTACAAAGATCAGCGTTATTCTCCACTGCTGGCTGAACTAGCCCCACCCACTTTTCAGCAAATGACACGGATGGGACTGAGCATGCTCTACTCTAACCATCTCCACTCTCATTGGAATCCCACAGTGAAGCACCCCCACCTCCAAGAGTTCGTCCCCCGCCAGGATGTGGCCGTCCTTGCCGGCAGCCCCGCGAGGGTCAACACTTTCCACAAAGACTCCGGTAGTAGAGCAGCCCCTGCTGGCAGCCAGGGTGAGCCCCAGGCCCGTCGTGCCCAGCTCCAGCTCGACCACGTGCGGCGCCCCCAACAGGCCACCGTACTGCCGAGCGAGCGTCCCTAAAGTGGCACACAGGAGAGTCGGTTGCCTGTATATGACAAACTAACAGCACACGCAACAGGGGCACCTGTGCAGGCCAAACGGAAGACCGACCAACTGCAAGAGTCCGGCTTCTGAAATCATTCACTCGACACGTTCGGTTAACTGGTAAAAACACAACTACTGGGTGTCACACGGGGGTAGAAATCTCAGGTAGGATGCCACCTAGTGTCGCACTGGGTGTCACACGGGGATGGAAATCTCAGGTAGGATGCCACCTAGTGGTGCACTGGGTGTCACACGGGGATAGAAATCTCAGGTAGGATGCCACCTAGTGACACACTGAGTGTCACACGGTGGTAGAAATCTCAGGTAGGATGCCACCTAGTGGCGCACTGGGTGTCACACGGGAGAGAAAGCTGTAAACAGAGATGGGAGGGAATTAATGATAGAGTCGTACCCCAGCTGTAACCAAAGTCGTCCTCTTTCTCCAGAGAGCTGAATGGCAGTGGTGGTCTCTCTGGAACATCTTGCACCGTGTCTGTGTCTGTCTCCCCAACGTGGGGTATCTGGGGCAGTTCCAGGAGTGGGGAAACAGGCAAGGGAGTCTTCACCACGTCCCTGTGTGCTGACAGCTGGGGCAGTAAGGAGAAACCAGCTATACTGGAAGACTAATTACAACTGATTGGCAAAATTGGACAAAATTTTGAACAGTTCTGCCTATCTGCTCCAGGGGGTGCTATCCTGGAACACATTTAGCCACCAGGTGTTGCTAGCAATACTGCATAATAACATGATTATATACTCATATAATGTTTATTATTAATATATATTAAAGCTGTCATATCTTGTACATTTAAAGTGCTATTAAGGCATAATTACATGCTGCTTTTAAATATTCTATGAATGCATTATGAAGGTAAACTAAATGTTCTATGAATGCATTATAGAGGCATTATGAAGGTGCAGTTATTGTAAAGCATTATCCAACGTTATATAATTCATAACAGGAAATACAAACGTGCAGATCCAACACTGATGTCTCCCGAACCTTAAATGGGACGGGAGTGAAGGTCTTAGCTGGGGACAGGCGAGAAAACGGCCTGTACTGAATGCTAGATTCCTACAGTAACAAAGATAAAATCATCCGAGAGGACACAGTATTAATGCGGCACCACTTAACATGTGAGTAATGAACAGGAAGACATCCCGACAGACTAGGAAGATGCATCTATGATCCTTACCGTGCGATTATAGCTTGGGTTTAATCCATCGACTTCCTCCTCTTTGCTGAAATCTACGGAGGGTGGCTGTTTGAAGCATTTCAGCAAGTTACACAAGAATCTCATCTTAAATGGAACATATTTAAAGGGAATGAGCCGATTAAAAGACAACAGTAAAGATCAGATCATTTAGGTTTATGTATTATGACGTTATTTCTAAATGTCAGTGTTTATTTTGGCATGACACGGTGCTGACATGATAATTGAGGACTTTACTTTCATTCACGCTCCACATCTTCAGTAACAGACAAGCAATCTTGAATTTCAGGATAGAGCGTGGATGTTTCTTGCCTTCATTTGACAATGGCGATTGACGTGCACCGTGTGACAGTCATTGTGAAGCGATCTGATTAACTAGAGGAGCCTTAAAGTGACAGTGTCATTTTAATGCTGCAATGTGCTCTCTCTGCTAAACCAACACCCGCATTGTCAGGAGGAGGAGAAATGCACGGAGAGCACCTGACCTCTGGAGGAGCAGGGGTACAGCAAGGCGAGGACAGGTCAGGGCCTGGACTTGGGTTCGACTGCAGAAAGGGCAAAGGCGGCTTCTCCGAGCAACACAGAACATCCAATTTGGAGGATAACCAGGGCAATGGGATAGAAAGAGAATTCAATAAGGATCTGCTTGTGGAAACATCCATTACTCTATCAGCATAGTGCAGCATAGGTAGGTAGCTGTTAACATCATCTTAATGCTTAGGAGACATAAAATGCTTCATGTAAACTCATAGTTATATTATTTAATTCATTATTTTAATATGGTTTTTCATCTGTACATAACAGTTCTAAGTTTTAAAGAGTTTAGAAAGCTGCAGTCATATATATGCTTAAGTTTTTTCATCTTGGGTTACATCATAAATGAATATATTGATTCAGATTACAAATTAATTCAACCTATTACTTCTGGCAGGGTCATTAAATTAAAGCATGCTAAAATATGCACAACTATACAAAAAGTTTATTCACATGGATAAATGTGCCGAATATCGCCCGTTTATACCTTTTTACACTGAATAAAAAGCGCTTGCAATTTCAAACATTTGAGAGATTGCAGTGAAGATTTCAGTCTGATGGTGACTGAAACGCCCAAACCATTATACATCCCAAAACATGAAAGAACACCTCTACAAAGGAGCCAGTGATCAGCGAATTAAGGCTAAGCATTAGATTATGCTGATATTTACACATTTCAATGCCTAGTGGATTGGCAGAGGCCTACAAAACAAGAAAGGAAGGATCTTTATAATGTGGATCAGTGCTGGACAAATCATAATTCAATTTTACACTTATTTATATACATAAAGAGCACAATTGTCTACTTGAATTAAATGCCTGCCATCTGATTAAGTCTAAACTGGGTGATAATAGGTTGGCTTAACAACACATACGGGATACATAAGGGATTAACACGCATGACTGATGAACGGAGGATTTAACATTGTGGGGGTTTCGCACTCTGCTCCGTAACTGGAGGTGCTGAGGGACGAGACGATAGCGGACAGCGTGAGCTATTACACAAGCATGAAGAAAGGGGTCAGTAGAGAGCCATTATGTGTGTCACGTGACCCCGAGAGTGTTATTACATCGCTAAACCGCTCGCTTCATCTTTTTTACACTCCACCAGAGTCTGAGGTGAGGTATTCCGCTCTTATCTTGCAACATTCATCAACATCCGGAAGTGAAGGATCCATGCTGCTAACTCCAATTAGCATCGCCATGCTAAGGCAGCTAACATCTCCATCCAGGGCAGCCGACGCCGGAACCTACCGGATCCCCCTGGGCCACACTCTGTACCAGGAACACCACGGGGTCCCCGGCCCTGCGAATGGCCTCCACCGCGTCCTTGTGACTGGTGCCGCGTAGATCCCTCCCTCCCACCTGAAGCATAAAGAGAAGAGCGCTCTTAAATACTCAAGTCTGTTGGCGCTATCAGGGACAGAACCAGCAGAGTGACAGAAACTCGCTATTGCACCCTGGGTAATATTTTAGCATTAGCTGGACGATAATTACATGGCAGGGCTAGAAAGCTTTACGCTAGACTGTGACCCACCCAGTAATTAGCTCAAGGTTGCTATAAGCGATGTTGGAAGGGTAATCAAAATAAACAAGGGGGAATTAGACTGCTGATTTAATTCGGCACCCGAGTTATTAAGTAAGGAGTGGACTGCAATAGGAATGAGTCCCAGGCGGACAGCGCCCCCCCCATGCTACCTCCAGGATCATATCCCCGGCCTTCAGGGTCCCACTTCTGCCCGCAGGACTGTCCTCCAAGACATGCTTGATGAAGATGCCCCGCATGACCCCACCGTTGCTGAGACGCCTGCCCATCCCACGGCCGCCCATGATGCTGATGCCCAGGGACTTGCCCGTCTCCCTGCGCAGCTTCACCCTTGGAGAGATTATCCATCAGGTACCAGGGGAGTAAGCAAGGGGCGGGTTCTTGAACCCCAGCTGAAAGTTGATTGGCCCACAGAGTGTTCCCTCCCCTGTCACTCATCTATTCAAGACATACCATTGGCTAACGATAAGGTTGGATCCTCCGTATGAATTATGGTCAGTCTTATGCCCCCTACCTTAAAAAATGCTAGAATCACCCCTGCACTGGACTGAGTTGAAAAAAGACTGGTCTTTAGTGATAGCAGCATATCTGGTGGATAATCGGTGAAGCATTTCTGGCTACAGCTGACTTAATGTGGCCCAGTTAGTCAGCAAATGTGCTTACGTCCTGGGCTGGTTCCAGTCGAGCTGGGCTGTGTCTGACTGATGGCTGTTCTCTCCCACGCCATCTTCCTGCTCTGAAATCTCAAGGACATGCTCACTGGGGAGGCAGAGCAGAAAGCAGACAGCCTTAGGTTGACCCAGCAGATATATCACAGTACAACTACTGTCACCAGTACCTGTAAACCACTAATATATCACTACCACTCACTCTGGTGAACTGAAACATTTGACATCATTACTTCCAGCTGTTCCCCACTTAAACCTAGTAAACGAAATTAGCCTTTGATTTGTCGCTCGGTTCGTTATAAAGCAAATAACATAGAGAGCTCTTTTACAAACTCATTTATCAGTTTCTATCCACCATATACCCACCTTCAACTTAAAACAAATCATTACCTTGCAGATGTAAATGTGATACAAATGTACTTTTTTCCAAACACGTAAAAAAATAAAAAATAGCTGACTTCACTGAAATCAGTTTTCCACCCAAGCCAGTGGTTATACCAGGTCCAAGCCAAAAAACAAAAAAGAATGAATTATTAAATTTAAAAAACAACAAGAAAGTCCCAAAACAACGGAAGGAGAACAGCTAGATAGATATTGCCGATTGAGGGCCAGTGGGGTGAGATGTGGTGCTGTAAAAGCAATGTGTTCAAATTAAAATGCGAGTTGCATTTCACAATGGCCAAATAGGGGGTTCTCATGGGGGGGGGGGGGTTCTCATGAATATATTTTGACCCAAAATATAATAATGTGCTATCATTTTGATGAGTGATTGTGCCAAGAAAGCCTCCCCGTGGATGTGGAGCACCTATATTTACTATCAGAGGGATCATGAACAGCTCATGTTTACAAGCCCGCTGAGAAATGCTGAATCCCTGCAAATTATTGCATTAAACCCTAACAGAAACACTGCACTGAGCACATTCTGCTTTAATTGCAAGCAACGTTGATTTGTAGCCTGTTGACCCTTTCCTTTCATCATTTCTACGCCAATTCTAAATGTGACCACCTAAATCTGATATCTGCTTTCAGTTTCTCTCTTTGAGAAGATTTATATACGAATGAACTGCAAAGGAGTTTAATGTGAGGCTTCACTGCTCTGTGTCAGTTATCGTTCAAATTTTAAAATAGTAAATAAATCAAAGTTTTGTAAAAAAGAACAGAAAGTCTTGGGAGGCTGGCTTAATTCTGCAAATTCAAATAGTGCGGCAAATATATTGACTTCACAACAAAAGTCAACTGGCATGCGATGTTTCACATGTCTGCGTATGTCTACCACACACACATTTCCAGTTTATTAATTGGTTTTTGAATCAATCAGTCCAGTCCTTGTTATTTTATGTCATTTCAAAGGTGTCTGGAAACACCCAATTGACAATGAACTTTTTTCACTCAGAATAGCTCCTTTGGGTTTATATGTGTGTTTATATTGTGTACCTGTCTTGTCAGGGTGATCATTTTTGGTTAGGATGTATCCTGATGTGGAAAGACTCCACTGTGATGTCTGTGTCTTTCCTTCACCTTTAACTATTGTACTTGCACTACTGTAGTGACACCGCGGCCAACTAATCACCACCCATCCAGCAATCAGCCAGAGTTTTCAAAAGGTATAAACCTGCAGGGTTTTTCAGAACTATCTGCCGGGCCGACTTTTTGAATAGAGGAAAATCGCCATGGCGACCGTTGCTCACCGCGCGACGGGAGAAGCGCCGTCCGTGGCGTCGGCCGCCCGTCCCTGGGCGAGCCCGGCTCCGTAAGTCTCCGAGAACTCCGCTGGTATGTAGGTTAAGCTGAGGACACAGGTGACGCAGACCTCGCGGTGAGAGAACCAGCGGCCAGCAGGGGCTACGCCAACGCGTGTCACCCTCACACGCAATCTCTCCCTGAATCATGAGCAGAAGTTATGGAACTGCACACTGGGATATCCATAGCTGCACAACGCATGGTGATTTCAGCAAGGAGCTTAATCAAACTTAACCATCTGGATTACCTCTTTCTCTTCTTAATAGGTGTAATTCTTTGGTGCTACGCAAACCCTTATATATTCATAACAGGTCTGTGTCCCTATTTTACAGCCTAAGAATATTCAGAAAATGATTATATGCCTGTGCCTTGCAATTGGGTTGGTTGCGGTTACAGATGATGGATGGATGGATGGAATTCTATTTAGATTGTAATGGGTCGACACCCCATCCTGGGGTATTGCTGGGATAGGCTCTAGACCCCGCAACCCTGCTTAGGACAAGTGGGTATGCAAAATAAGTAAATGCTAGAGCTTAGGGATTAGTCTTAAACCCAGAAAGAAGAGAAATTGACGTTTTAAATATTCCTATTGTTTTATTACAGTTTCAGACACAGAGTCTCCCCAGGATGAATTTCAGCCTGTGCTGCCTGGGACAGTCTCCGGGCCCCTTATAACCTTAACCAGAATAAGCCGTTTGAAGATGGATGGATGGACATTTTAGATGCAATTTATCTGAACGATACCATTGTCAGCCATGTAAAAAATAATGTTATTTATACTCAGTTCAGGCAGAAAATTTGAAAGTACATTTCGATCAGTTTTTCCTTAATGTGTTGACAGTCGAACTAAACTGCATCTAGTGCTGCGAGCAGGAGTGGTGCATGACATATTGGACACGACGGTTGAAAAACACATACAATATAAATCCTGAATTTGAACGTACATATTTGGAAAATAAACTAGCAGTAACCGGCACACATATTCTTCTTTTTAAGGTCGAATATAGTTATGAAATATAGGCCTCTCACAGAGATTTCCCTCCGTGTTTAAGATATTCCAAATTCTGCCAAATGGCAAAAGCACTTGGTGTAGCCCTGATTTTCTACCATCTGGCCATCATTAGTTTTGAATGTTGCTGCTTATTTTTTATTTTTTTGGTGGGGGGTCGAGGGGGGGTTACAAAATTTTCTAGCTGCCTGAATCGACCCCAATAGGCTTGAATCTCTCATGCGGGTCTCACCAGTGAAGTTGAAATTGAAATGTTCTCAAAAAATGCTAAGACAGCCTTTTTGTCAACACGAAACTGCCACCACTTATAATGCGGAAATTGAAAATTGCACAATTACCCGGAATATTACTGTTACCCGAAAAATGTCGGTAACAGTTCTGTTATTGCGCACTTAAAAACAAAAGGAATATTTGAATCTATGGTCGATTTACATCGGTCACAGTCTTACAATGCACTGTGAAAACCAATACATTTAACAACATTTTTTAAAGTCGGCATATCAAGATACGTCATTGTGTCGGTTAAGTTACAGGACCAGTGTGGTTTAAATCCTAAAATGGGGGCAATTTGAGGAATTCGCTGGAAGGTTCATGATGTCTGTTTTTTATTAGGATCTGATACCATTCTGGTAGGAATCGGCATCCTCAACTCGGGCAGATTGAACAGTGGTTTGCTGTTCGTTCTTGCTGGACTCTGACTCTGCCAAAGACAGCCGCACATCAAAAAGAGAGTGACAGATACCTTATTAAGCAGAAACATGAGGTGCGAATGTCCAACTCAAACCCATATGCTGACCCTGAGCTGGAGAACTGGAGGGACTGTAACGGGGCACAGACTACATCACCACTGACTGACCAGAGACCCACCCTGATCCAACCTTCGATAAGCAAAAGTCATAGACATGTGAGATGTTATTGATGAGTTTTCTTCCCCCTCGGGTCGCATATATGTTAAGGCTATTGCCTTCAATCTATTAATCCATTCATCTTTTTAACCACTTCTCAAGTACAAGGTAGATCCATCCGTTTCTTATACTTCCTTGTATGGGGGTGGTCTGAAGCCTATGAATACAAGGCAGGGAACAATCCAGAATGGCGCACCATCTCAACACACACACACACACACACGCACACACACACACACACACGCAAATGGGAAATTTGGTAACTGCAGCTAGCATCAGTGTGTTTACAGACTGGGGGGGGTGAGTGCCAGATGATAGGGAGAACACGCAAACTCCACACACACGGAGCCATGGCGGAGACTCGAACCCAGGTCCCAGAGGTGTGAGGCCTGCAGTGAGACCTCCAGTGCAGGGTTACAATACAAACCTCCAACAAGTTAAATATAAAAATTATTTTGAAAACTGACTTCATTGCTATCACTAATTGGTGTGACGTTCTTTTTATTTGACACGTAAGTGCAGTGATGAAGTTCTGCTGCATAAAAGACTGACGTGCAAGTCAGAAAAAGCCTCACTGGCTCCCTCTGTAGGCAGCTCGCTGTACATGAGACTTGTGGGCCTTTAATCATCAGTCTAAAGCTAATCGCCACCTGCCTGGCTGTTCGAAAAACAGCCGGCCACATAGACGCCCCATTCGGTTTGCACTTGGTCGCTTGCGGAGGCTGATTTGCGGCCAGCCTGCACGGCTGGAATCTGAAATAAAACTACGCATGGCTCCTGGGGCAGAATCAATCGCTTAACACATGAGGGAAGTGCACAGAGCCTGACGTCATTTGTGAGCAATTATTGTCAAGTTTTGCCTTGAAGGCGATTGGTGAATCACGGACCATCCACCACAGGTCTTGCTGTGAAGCCAGTTAAGTAGTGGGGATTATATTAAACCGATCTGATCCAATTAGCTTCATGTTTTGTGATAGGTGGGATATTTCTGATATGTTTACTCCTTTATCTGATGCTTTGATGCAAAGTGACATACAGTAGGGGGAAGTATTAAAATTTGTGTTTCTTTACATTTCAATCCAGAATCTCTTCCTTGCTCAGAGGCATAGGGGCAGGAAAGGTAGGGCAGGCAATGTCCTGGGGCCCCAAGCTGGGATGGGGGCGGGAGGCCCCGAGAGCAGCCGATTACATAGCACATTGCAACATCAAGTCTGCTTTATTTATATATTGTGCTTTTGAAGTAAAGTGAAGATAGAGGGTGTTTGTATTATTAATTCACACAATTAGACTTCACGCTAAAATAATGGTCATAAACTTTGCCATGTCGGCTGGGGTGTGTTTTTTTTGCCTAGGGCCCCAGTGTCCCTAGAGTCACTTTGCTAGCACAACATGCTGCTTATTTAGCCACAGGAGCGGTATGCAAACAGAGCGTGGTTAACGCAGAACATGCAGTACCATGCGGACGTGTCTCCACCGGTCCTTACCTGATTTCCGGCCCAATGAGTGAGTGTTTCCTCAGCAACGCACGGCCCTCCGCATTGCTCAGGCTACGCGTGGGCTCCTCATTGATAGCTACAATGCAGTCGCCTACACCCAACCGTCCATCTTGGCTGACGGATCCTCCGTGAACGATGCTGCGAATTACCAGCCCTGAGCCGTCCTTAAGCGCACTCACTGTCATCCCTGCCAAACACACACGTCTTGTCACCTGTGGCCTGTACTACGAAGCGGACTTTCTGGCTTATCAGGGTAACTTGTCGGATTTAAGGTAGTCTGGGAAAAATGTGAGTGAACGAATTTGAAGTCCATTTAAACTGTGGTAAAATCCAACAAATTACCCCAATAAGCCAGTGACCCCGCTTCATAGTACAGGCCACTGGCATGTGCAAAACACATGACTATCAACATCGCCACTGTTGTCTGTACTATGCATATGCTGATGTGAAGATCTTACACCTGGAGATTTTCAACTTGTGGTAGAATTACAATGTGAAAAAAACACACGGTGCTTGAAAATAAGCATAGATATACTATGTGAAGTACACAAAATTCCTCCTGAAAGTGTCAGGCTGCAGGCAGGGGTGCTACTAAAGATTTTGGGCCCCATTAGAGCATAGCATATTTGGCCCCGAACCCAGCTCAATCGGATTATGTTACAAATTTTTTAGGGCGCAATCACTCAGGAGGCCCTTGAATCGTCCTAATGTCCCCCCGGTTTACGGGGGCCCCAGCTGCAAGAATTTCTCAAAACCGTATGTCTTCACAGGGATAAGCCAATGACTGTAAGTAAACATCAAATTTAGACCAACCGTTTTGGTCTTATTTTCCGCAAATTACATTTTTTGGCATATTGCTTTATATACAACATGTTAAAACTGCAGCGTCAGTAAATCTGGGAGGATTTCTGCGCGCAGCATTAGCGCAGCATAATATTCTGCATATTAATATATAGACTAATATTCTGCGATGCACCATGTGGAGTGTGGTCGCGCTTAATTGACTGCACTTATCGCGGCGGATAGCATGTTTATAACCTCTGCCGTTTCGATCTGCCGCACTCTCCAGCCTCGTATGCTACCGACTCGCAGCTATCTCTGGGCTCGCCAAATAAATGCAAGCGTAAGCTGACAGCATATTAATCAGGAATGCGAGTAACGCAACTTAACACCTCAAGCCCTCACCCGATTATCCGAAGACATCTATATGCATGAGTTAGCCAGTTTTCAAAGAGTCTTGTAAAATGACAAAATCCAGAGCAAAACTACCTGTATGCTGTTGCTTTTCGATCATTCAAAAATTTTGGGCGAGGAACAGGATGTAGTAGGCTAATAATCTAAATTCAAACTTATTTTACATGCACATTTGTTCCAAAATGACTCTTCTTAGCTGTTTCTCCCTAGTATCTCATTCCAAAACATCAGCTTCTCTAACAGCACTTTTGAAGTTGATACATCGTACACTGTAACGTTCCAAAATCACGAAATAGCTTTATGCATAATTAAAAATGATCGAATTACAGTCACATTTAAATATTAGCTTAATTAAGAATACGGCAAATGTGTTCGTACATGATTTTCTAAAACTACATAGTATGTGTTCCTTAAATATAAATCTCCTGTATAAATTATAGGCTATTCAAATAATACCTCTGCACGCATAATGACTTTTATCGAATGCAGATTTATTTCGAGCTTGTTAGCGACCCTCCTTGTGTCAGGCAAGAAATGGTCTCATTTTACTAAGCAAATGTTAATTAATGATCACCTCCATGAACGTTCAAGAATATTAACCTAGGCAATCTTATTTTCTCAGCTTAAACATTACGGACACTTTTAAGAGCTTGAATGTTTTTAATGACACTGGGCCTGTATAATGAAATGAGATTTGTTGGTTGGTTAACTTAAATGGCCCTTATCTTCGTTCACTTACATTTGGCCCAGACTACCTTAAATCCGGCAAGACATCCGGCTATGCTTCACAAGACCCCCTGTTGTGCTTTTCCTGATGACAGCACTGTATGAGTTCAGCAAACCCTCATGATTTGTGGTTGTCATTGGCTATTCAGTCACTAATCTCCTGTGTCTGGTAACTCAGAGATGTAGTTGCTTGTGTATCACACACATGGAACAAGAACGCAAAGTGGTAATAGCAAGCGAGAGAAGTTTGGTTTTAATAAACACACAAAATATTATAATACACCGAATTCTATGTAAATCATACAATGAGCAAATAGACATTTGAATATTTCCTCATCATATACAGAACCACACATGTGGACACAGTTCATGTGTATAATTTTTGAAAGATAAAAATTATCTAGCAATTTTATCTTTGCCAAAAACATTTTTAAATAGTCATACTTAAAAAAATTATGCTATTTTTTATTTTAAAAAGAACAGTAAACAAGCAAGCAAAATGCATAGCTATTACATATCAAAAAAGACACATTAACTGTACATCGTTTTATGAAAATTGTGAAAATATAATTTCCACATCTTCCAAGTATCCACATGTTTGGTTGCAAATTTGTGATAGCATGCTGTCAACACACTAGTATAATCAATGAAAAACACGGTACTGTTGTTAGTATATTTATTATTCGGAAAGGATATGCTTTGAGTTTACCGCAGCATGACATGGCTGGAGATGTAGCTTTGTTCTTTATTAATTTCATTTCGATTCGCATCCTTGCCGTGATGTAATGTCAGTGCCGGATGTGCTACGGTAAACTCGCACGCAGTGTTGTAGC
Source organism: Mormyrus lacerda (assembly GCA_015163995.2). NCBI lineage: Eukaryota > Metazoa > Chordata > Actinopteri > Osteoglossiformes > Mormyridae > Mormyrus > Mormyrus lacerda. Next base: position 3,347,519 of record JAABNX020000057.1, read on the forward strand.
AGAGCCCCGTGCTTCCTGTACCCAGCACAGGCCATTAAGGACAGTGTATGAATGGAGACGGATGCCGTGCCATTATTCAGAGATCGTGGAAAGATGCAGCCTTGCTAAGCATCGCCATGCCGACCAAATACACACACAGTGAGAAAAGGATCATAAGGGAGAGTAATAACATACCAAGGCTAGAGTTGCCCCTGACAACTGTAATTGTCCGCTGAAAATCGCTTGTGGCGGAAATGTCTCGCTTATCATTTGCCTCCGTGTCGGCTGTTTCCATGTGTCGCCCTTCTTCCTGCACGGGGACAACAATAAACCAAATGAACTAAAATGAACAAAATGAGTAATCTGTAAACATGGGTCCGCCGTTCATTTTATTGCCGTTGCCCCGTTTACGCTGAAATGCATTACTATTTCCTCACTGTTAATCCGGTACCGCGGGGTGAAACACAGATGGTTGTGAGTAAAGAGGAAGCGGTTTACACTGATGTTCTCTAATTCCGGTGGAGATTTCTTCTCTGTGTGTGGGATGTGCATGCTATCTTGTGTCCTCCCGGGGTTTCCTCCGGGTTCTCAAGTTTCCCTTCACAGTCCAAAAACTGCATTTGGCAAATTGTCCACAGCTGTAAATGTATGTGTAAATGGCAGCCTGTCCTGGGTTATTCCCAGCCTCGCGCCCATAGCTTCTGGGATAGGCTCGAACCCGTGACCCTGCATAGGACAAGCAGGTATGGAAGATGGATAGATGGATGTGGCGTCGCCACCTCTGGGTGAGAATTTCAGGGGCGTTGTACATACCAAACAGCACACCTAGTAATCCGTATCAGCTGTACTGCTGCTTATAAATGCTTCCAGTTAAAAGAGCGATATGCTTCGGAACTATCGACCATGTGTGATCTATGACATCATTGTTGGGGACTGTTTACATCTTTACGTCAGACCTCCGGACTTTGATGACACGGCTCTCCGTGCCACCCCACCTCTGCGACTGTGATGCCACCAGAGACCGGCCTCCCCCGGCAAGGAGCCCGGGACGAGGCCTGTCCGGATCCACCAGGCCGTCTCCAACCCTGGAGAAGCTCTCCGAGTGAGTAAGGCTGCCCGCCCCTCTCCCCTATTCGCACCTAAACCCTGCTCAAGTGGCTAAACCAGAGCGACTTCTCAGAGCGCCGAGCCGAGACCCCAGGCCCACCTCCGGGGCTCCGTAGCCAAGCGGGGCTTCGCGACCACGTTCACCGGGGTGCTGCACCGCCGCTGCTCGCCGGGGTTACACTCCATTAGACCTGCTATCATCCCAGCCCGCCATTAATTCACAGCGCTCGAATAATGGATGACCAGGCAAAAGCAGGCAGTCATAACGGTCATGTTTCAGGGAACTGGCGGCAGCCGAGAGCTTGGTGATAATTTACTTTTTGGGAAATATAAAAATTTCGGCTACATTAGCTACTTAGGGGATTACTCTGTAGCCGTCAGAGTCACAATTAATCCAGATTGTTTCAGCAAACACAAAATAAAATGTTTTACATGAGGAGGACTGAGGGCTGATAAACTTTGTCCTCAGGTTGATAAAAAAAAAAAAAAACATTTGTTCCTTCTGAAATATATATATAAAGGATTACTGGAAGAGAGGTAAGGAGAACATGCCGATTACAGCGTGTTGCCACACCAACCACACGGCAAACCACCTCAGGGATGAGACCCAAGGGCAGCCATGCGGCAGGTGATACCTCAGCATCACACTAATCTGAATCTGAATGGACCAGTGTGAAGTTTTTTCCTGGTGGCTGGAGTGTCAATCCTGCCACCAGGCCCCAAATTTACCCTGGAAGTTGGAGGACCTGCTTGCAGGGCTTGATGTAGATTAACGTCACACCCAGGATGAAGCAATTGCAGGTTAAGAGCCTTGCTCAAGAGCCCAGTGGAGCAGGATCACTGCTGGCATTCAGGGGGTCTGAGCCAGCAACCTTCCGACACCTGGCACAGAGCCCTAGCCTCAGAGCCGCCACTCTGCCCATTACTGAGAGAGGAATAGTAAACGCCAGGGCTTGTTACTCCTATAAGGTTTGCTCTGTGCAGACAGTTACCCATCTATCCACCCATTCCCTGTAACCGCAGGTCCTATTCAGGGTCACACGGGATCCAGAGCCAATGGGCACAAGCCACGGAACAACCCGGGATGGGGGTGCCAGTCCATCTCAGGGCACAGTCACACTCAAACAAAACACACAGCTACGGGCAGTTTGGTAACTCTAATTAGCCTCAGCTTTTCTTTGGACTGTGGGGGGAAACCGGAGTACCCAGAGGAAACCCCACGACGACACGGGGAGAACATGCAAACTCCACACACACATATGGAACCCTGGCAGAGACTCAAACTCAGGTCCTAGGGGTGCGAGTGCTAACCACTGCACCACTGTGCTGCCCCCAGATGCTTATCACTACATTATATTTCTAATCAAACATATTTATCGTTTTCATCTTAGGGTCAAAAAGATGCACGTTTGCAGAACCTAATTCACACATGCTTGCATTGCTACATAGTTCAATTTATTTCCAGCATCTTAAATTTAAAAACTTTTACTATATTATCTCAATGTCAAGGTACCGACAAGGTAGCAAAGTGAAATTTATGGAAAGTCATTCACTGTTGCCACATTATTATGCATTAATCCTAATACCCTTGATAAAAGTACATTTCAGGTTCAGCCTGCGGTGTAATCAAAAATCTGGTCTTTCACAAATGATAAAAGATAGAGGAAACACCTCTGACTGTGCTCCTTCCCAAGACTAGACCAACATTTAAGTGTTTTGCTGTCCCTGTCCCTGCTTGGGGCCCTACCTCAGGCACAGACGTCCGCGTGGGCATCTGGCAGTCCAGACCGGCACGCCAGGTGCTGCCAGCCTCGGCCAGCGTGGCGGCTTGGAAGGAGTCCTCTCCCTTTGAGTAATGAGGATCAAATGTCTTCTCATTCATCAAATCTGCTTCATTTGAGTCCATCTGTAAAGTGTGGCAGCCTAAATCAGCAGAGAAAACATCACCAATCTGCCCAAAGCGGGGAAAAAAGGCAGAGACTGAGGCCAAAATAAACACCTCTTAGAGAGAGGAAAAAAAAATCACTCGGACGCGATGTAATACAAAAAAAAAATTCAGAAGCATCATCCTTTATGTGAATTCAAACAAAGACTGAAGGAGGCTCTGTCGTTACACAGATGGATTTAGACACGACGTATCGCAGATTTACCTATGCAACGCAGTGAAAAATAAATCCCATAATACCACAACAGGCACGTTCTAGACACCTACAGTCACCATATACACTGGCTCCGGGGGCGGGGGGGGTTCCTGTTTTACTTCAGCTTCCTGACCAAGGAGGCGATGATTTAAAATGGATCGAGGCGGCCTCACCTGATTCTCGGATGATGGAAAGTTTGTCAGAAGCAGACCCCCACCCTTTTCCCGCGGCTCCTCCTGTTCTCTCTTGCCAAATTACTCAGGTTAAACTCCGCTGTTTTAACTTACAGACTCCGCTAAATGCCCTCAGAGCAGTGAGTCTTCCATACCAGGTTAAAAAATAGACAGCTCAAGCTCACAGACCTTGCTATCTTGAAAGTGTCGCATAAAGGACGATACGTGGCGGCCAGCGGCTCCTTCGATGGCGGCTCTGAACGTGATACTCCACATTGTGTAAATTTCTCACATATTAAATATTAACGGCGTGTAACTGGACGCTTCACAGCGGGGCCCTTCAGCGGAATGAAAGCACATGAGAGTGCTGGCGAAAGCAGGCAACAGGGGGCGCTCTTACAATTATTGGCTTAGTGATGCCAAGCCTCATGGCCCCGGCGGGCGCCCCTTTCAGCGCCCGCACCGCCTCCTCCAGCCCGGCGTCTGCCAAGTCGGCGCCGTTCACGGAGACGAGGCGGTCCCCTGGGTAGAGGCGCCCGTCGAGGTCCGCCACCCCGTCGGGCACCAGTGAACGGATGACTATCACTGTCTTTGCCAGGTCCGCGGGGTCCTACGACAGATGCACACTGTGATGACTAATTATCTCATGACACGGGACTGGAGACACACAGCCTTAATGAAGCACTACTTCACAGCCACATATGCTCTAAGAACAACGTTCAGCTTCATCTTCCCGGCCTGACTGCCGACTCATACCCACAGATTTATCTCAGCCGGACTTTATGGGCTGAATTCCTTACAGAAAAGTAAACACGGCTTCCAAAAACACCACCCATTACAAAGAGTTACGAGGTGACTGGCTGAAATCGCTCCCAAGTCGCACATCATAGAGTGTGGCTCCTGCTTTATCTACTATATGCCCCCACACTCTGAAGTACTTACCTGATAATCTAAAATACTGAAACCGAGGCCGGCGTCCCCTCTCTCCAGGTCGATATACAGTATCTCGGATTCCCACATGGCCAGAGGGGAGTCCGGGGTCTCCATAGGAACCTCGGCCCCTGTGATGTCGTCCATGTCGGGGCCCATGTCCTTGATCCCCTCGGATCCTTCCTGAAGCTTGAAAGGGTGGGTTACGCACTTTGGCATATAGGCCCCGCCATTGTCTTATAGTACTCTAAACCAGTGTTTCGCAATCCAGTCCTTGGGGACCCACGGGCAGTTTTTACTCCTACTGGGAGATGGGAGGGAGCAAAAACCCGGACCGGTTGTTGGTCTCCGAGGACCGGATTGGGAAGCACTGCTATAAACGCTCGTACAGATGCCGTCTGCCGCCATCTCAGTTTTGTTAATTTGCTCTTCTCAACAGAATAATGTTAATATTGGGGGTGGCATATAGCTCAGTGGGTTGGGATGCTCTGGCCGTGTTCGCATGGTCACTGGGTCAAATCCCGTAGTCAGCGGGGTGATGTCACCATTGGGCCCCTGAGCTTGGCTCTTAACCCCCAACTGCACCAAGAACTGTCTGACTCTGCCTACATCACTTTGAATGAAAAGCCTCTGCAAAATAAATAAAACGCAAATGTTTTTCGTGATCATTTTTTCCCTTACATTCCTCCTGCATTGTGTCGTGATGATTTGCCTTCGTATCAGGTGTCGACTGCAAGGACATTGCACACTGTCTGAAATGTGCACAGCATTAGTGGGAAATACAATTAAGAGCGCGATCTCTACTCTCGGCCGTGACAGATGGATGAACAAATGCTAAATTTGTGGCGCCCAAAAACATCTGTGAGGCGATACAAATATCCTACTTCTCAATCAGAGTTCTGAGTATCGAAGTCATAATCTAGATCTACGCTGATTAAAATAAATAAATAAGCAAGATGCACACACACAACTCAGACATGATCAGTCGATAAGGATGACTAAACCTTGTCAGGTTCCTCCTCATGGGACGGTTCCTCCGCAAGGCATTGGTCAGCGCTGCTGTCACTCAGCTCTGATTTGGCAGGACTGCTTGTCACCATGGACACTTTTGCTGGCGGGCCCTTCAGGATGCTCCGCCCCTCTTCTGTGCTTTCTCCAAAGAGGGGGACCCAGCTGGCCTAGCACACAAGCGACGCGCTCCAATTCGTCAACGGCGTGAGAGCAGAGTGACCAGCACTTTCCACCGCAGCCTTCACGCTCATCTCTTTAAATCGCTTTCCCACATGCATCCCATAACTGTATCCTAGAGCTAATCACTTGGATCGTCTCTCCCAGACTACATTGCTGAATCCGCAGTTTCCTGTCATCCGACCCTCATGTGTCCAATAAAATGTAAACAGTAAAACCTTAAAACTAAAATACGACATGACACAAATATTTCTCATTTTATGTGAGTACATGGGTAAAACTGGGTTTTTCAATTTGCAAAACAAAGGGAGGTAACTGAATACCCTTGATTTCGATTTGAACCACTGCAGATGGTTCATGTGCAGTTCAGGAGCACTGACCTCCAGAAGCTTCTCCTCAGCGCAAGGCTCTCCAGTCAGCCCTACGGGGCCCTCTGGCATGGCTGAGGCTCCGCAACGGCGCCGCCCTTCTGGCTGAAAACTGATGCTCTTCCTGCCACTCCCACAATGTGCCTCATCCTGACCCAGCTGGCATCATAACACAAAAAAATGAGCTTTTTTCCGCTTTTTTAGCACGTTATTTTATTCATGAAACAAGATAATTCTAAAGGCGCTATAAAATAGTATACTAAATTCCTGCTTTACCAATCACACCCCTAGACCGGTAACTGCAGCATGACTGATTACACAATAACGTAAGTGATGAGGGAGTGCTCTTCGACTTGACGTACGATAGCTTTGTGTTCAAGGAAGCTTTCCAGATTTCCATCTTCTGCAGGCATGGTCAGCGTCGCCCCTTGAGAGAAATGCATAAACATTCTGTCGCTATCTCCGTTCCGAGGCTCGCCTTTAATGAGGCAGAACGTGCGAACATGTGTGCGCATACATTTGCATGCATTTCAGCGAGAAGTACATATGTAAACGCTCTTTGTCAGCAATCACATGGAATTAGTCATATGTAAATCCGGCAGTTTTCTGAAATCTTCCTGCTGGCTTCGTTTGCATTCCTTGGGGAACTTATTATATAAAGTGTGTATGTATTCCATTTGCCTGTCTGTTTCCATTAATTGACCATTAGTCTAAGACGACAGGAACCGCGTAACTTAATAAAAGGTGCACTACGACCTTGTGCATTCGGCTTTGCCCGGTCTTCGGCAAGGTTGGGGCCGGGAGCCGCAGTTTGGAAATGACACAGTTTCCCGTCTGCGACCGGCAGAATCGCATGCAATACAATGACATAAAGCTTATATACACCAGAAATCGTGTGATGCGGGCAATCCGTCCATCTGAAGAGCTACCAAACACAAAACAAGGGCTATCTCTGCAAGCATCGGCTTCAGCATTTAGTGTCATGTTAGTATATAGTACCCAGTGCTCCGCCCAGGTCCACATCATGCACGCTGGGCTGGTTTCCGTTTGTCACCCTTGTCGACGGTCCGGGTTCTAGGGCCGCAGGGGCCGCTGGGCCATCCTCTAGTCTGAGGGACCGTTTTAAGAGCTTCAAGGCCACGGTCTGCCTCTTAGCCCTTAGGAGCTCGGGGACCTGCTGGTTACTGTAGCCCTGAATGCTGGTCCCATCCACCTGCGGGGGCAACCACACACGAGCGCACTTCCAGCCTACAGAGTTATAAGAGAACCAACTACAACGGGCTGCTCGACACAAAAACAAAGGTGCGTAGTGATCGTCTTCAAATGGCCGCCATGAACGGCGGCTACCAAAACAGAACAGCTGGATAGCTGCCTCATGCTCTCACTTGTGGTTAGACTCTAAGCACTTGTTTTTCTGAACCCAGCTGTTTAATATTCAGAAACAGTAAGCAATTACACCATAGTCATTGACTGTGCAACATTTGAAAAAAAACAGCAACATGAATGCTGATTATTGGAATACTTTGTATGTAATATGCATGGGGAAGCTGTAATTTTGACTGAAACGCAATCAACTTATTAATCAAGTCTGCAGTTACCTAATGATCTGCTGTCCATGCTCATTAAGCCTTTGTTTGGGTCACAAATTATTGGTAGCGATTTGATCACTTAGAAGGCGAAAGGGGAATTAATTAAACTTCACATTGTCACACAAGCCAGTTAATGTATTCATATAAATCTAAAGTGGCTTTTAATTGAAAATCTGCATTTATTAAAAAGAAAAATAGATGATTAAGGGATTAAAATGATCCTGGAGACACTCACCGCTACGATTTGGTCGCCGGCATGGACCTGACCATCTTGCTCTACCTGACTGTCTTTTGTTACCCTCTTCACAAAGGTGCCAAGGGATTCTGCATCAAGGAATTTGCAAAAAAAAAAAGCATCACTGGAAATTTTACATTAAAAAACTTTTGAGATTTACCGTATTTTATCATTGCAGTTTGAGTCATTCATTAAGAGAGAAAAAAAAAGTATATTGTTGGTCGTAACTAAAAAGTCTTTGGATGTTAAATAACAAATAATTTATTTAAAATAAAACAATCAGTAGCGTAGATAGCATAAATATGGCTTATTGGCTGCAGAAAACATAAAGCATTATTACCAGCAATCTCCTGTGTGACATAACCAGCGACTGCGATTCCTAATCCTTCAGCATTTTTAATGAGCTCCACATCAAACGTGTCCAGCTGCTCGCTGTCGTGAACCTGTTACGAGAATGAAGACACGCGGCTGAAAGACACCTAGAAGGGGGCACACGTCTGGAAGCAGCTGGAATCCCTCGCCTGCCACACTATGGTCAGCTGTTTGGTGCTCATCCCTGCCCGGTGACCCCCCCCCCCCAAGCATAAACTTCAATCCTGATGAACAGTGGGTGTCTTATCTCTTAGTTCCCCCTAAAATGTACATGGAAGATAGTCTGCTGTTAAGTCCAAACCTCTAGGTCAGTGTTTCCCAATCCAGCCCTCAGAGACTTGCAGACGGTCCATGTTTTTGCGCTGGGAGCTGGGAGAAAGCAAACAGCTGCACTGTCTGACAGGGAGCTGGGAGAGAGCATAAACCTGCACTGTCTGGCAGGGAGTTGGGAGGCAGCAAACAGCTGCACTGTCTGGCAGGGAGATGGGAGGGAGCATAAACCTGCACTGTCTGACAGGAAGCTGGGAGGCAGCAAACAGCTGCACTGTCTGGCAGGAAGCTGGGAAGGAGCATAAACCTGCACTGTCTGGCAGGGAGTTTGGAGGCAGCAAACAGCTGTACTGTCTGGCAGGGAGATGGGAGGGAGCATAAACCTGCACTGTCTGGCAGGAAGCTGGGAGGCAGCAAACAGCTGCA